>CAVNYN010207373.1:21351-34398 GCA_963692815.1 Nyctanthes arbor-tristis | reverse complement strand
GAAATTTGACTTACTTGATCTATGAGGTCACTGTACTTGTCCCGAATTTCTTACTCTTTTTCTCAAGTGACTTCATCATTTCCTTGCCTACCCCACATGACTTTTACTAATGGAAGCTCTTGATTTCTCAAGATATAGACTTTCCTTTCTAAAATGCATGTAGGGTTTTCCTCACAGGACAAGTCTTTCTGAATCCCCATAGCTTGGTAATTTACTACGTGATTCAAATCGGGAATGTACCTCTTCAACAAGAGATATGGAAAACATCATGTACTGCCGAAAGCTCAAGCGGCAAGACCAGTCTATATGCCACATTACCCACATTTTCTAATATCTCAAATGGCACGAGAAATCACGGTCTTAGCTTTCCTTTCCTGCCAAACCGCAAAACAGCCTTCATTGGTGCCACTTTAAGAAATACCTTATCCCCAAAAGAAAGAATGTTGATCTTTCTTTTCAGATCAACATAACTCTTCTGCCTATCCTGAGCTGTCTTAATACTGGACTTAGTTATTTCAATCTTCGCAATAGTTTTCCTCACCATATCTGGCCCCAACAATTTCCTTTCGCCGACTTCATCTCAATAGATCAGTGAACGACATTTCCTGCCACATAATACTTCGTACGGGGCTATGCCAATATGGGCATGAAAACTGTTATTATAGACAAATTCTACTAAGGGTAAAGAGTTATCCCATTTGCCACTCAAATCCAACACACAAGCTTCAGCATATCTTCCAAAGCTTGGAAGGTGCGCTTAGACTGTCCATCTATTTAGGGATGATAAGAAGTAGTAAAGTTCAATCGAGTCCCTGTAGCCATCTGGAGACTCTTCCCAAACCTCGAGGTTAAACTCGGATCTCGATTGGATACAATGGAAGCCGGTATTCCATGTAGTCGAACAATCTCCCTAACATATAACTGTGCCAGTTGATATACGCTGAAGGTCATTCAAACTTGTAAAAAATGAGCTGATTTAGTATGTTGGTCTACAATAACTCAGATAGCATCATGACCTTTTACTAATCTTGGAAGCCCTACCACAAAATCCATCGTTATCTTCTCCCACTTCCACTCAGATATGTCCAATAGCTTTAACAAGCCTGAACGTCTCTGATGCTTAGCTTTGACTTGCTAACAAACATCACCTGGATGTGCTGCGTAAGGGGTCGAATAGGCTTCTGTAAGAATTTCATTCCTCATCTGCTAGTTATTTAGAACAGAGAGTCAACCTATGAATATAAGTGCTAAGTCCGAGGCAATCTCAAATTCTGGTTGCTGAGAGGTCTCTGCTCCAGACATGATCTTTTTCCACGTATTTGTCACCCTTTTGGGCCGCTACTATCCGATCTCTTAAGTTTGGTTTGATGATTAAATTTGCTAACCCACCTGACTTCATTGATGGGCTTCGCACTTCAATCCTTAACTTTTGAAAATCCCGAATCAATTGATCCTGAATAGTACCCAAAGGTGATAGTTGTATAGCATTCTTCCTGCTCAATGCATCTGCAACTGCATTCGCTTTACCTGGATTGTAAAGGATAGTGCAGTCATAATCCTTTACCAACTCCAGCCATCGTCGTTGTCTCATGTTTAGCTCTTTTTTAATAAAGAAATACTTCAAGCTTTTGTGGTCAGTGTAAATCTCGCATTTGCTCCATTTCAAATAGTGTCACCATATTTTTAGAGCATGCACTACTGTTGCAAACTCCAAGTTGTGAGTTGGATAGTTCCGCTTATGTGTTTTCAACTGTCTTGAAGCATAAGCTACCACCTTCCCATGCTGCTTTAATACACATCCTAAACCGTGTTTAGATGTGTCGGTATAAATAACAAATCCTTCAGCACCATCTGAAATAGTCAACACTGGAGCTGAAACCAAACTCTTCTTTAATTCTTGAAAACTCGCTCACACTGGTTTGTCCACTGAAATTTAACACCCTTCCGGGTCAGCTGAGTTATAGGGCCTGAAATCTTGGAGAAGCCCTTGATGAATCGCCGGTAGTAGCCAACCAACCCTAGAAAGCTTCTCACGTCTCTAGCATTAGCAAGTGTCGTCCAGTGCGTCACAGCCTCAACTTTAGAAGGATCAACTTCAATACCTCTGACTGCCACAACATGACCTAGAAATCTAATCCTCTCAAGCCAAAATTCACATTTCTTAAATTTAGCATATAACTCTTCTACTCTTAAAATGCCCAGCACAATCCTCAAATGCTCCTCGTGCTGCTTTGGATCCCTCGACTAAACTAGTATGTCATCGATAAAGACGATGAAAAATTTATCCAGATACTGGTAAAAGACTCGATTCATCAAATTCATGAACATTTCGTGAGACCACATGGCATCACGATGAATTCGTAGTGTCCATAGCGGGTCCTGAATGCCATCTTACATATGTCAACTGGCTTGATCTTCAATTGATGATATTGAGATCTGAGATCAATTTTCGAGAATACTGCAGCACCTTTTAGCTGATCGAATAAGTCTTCAATGCTGGAAAAATGATACTTATTCTTTATTGTCAGCTTGTTGAGTTCTCGATAGTCGATGCACATTCTCATGCTGCCATATTTCTTTTTAACAAACATAACAGGTGCTCCCCAAATGGACACAGTTGGTCTGATGAAACCCTTCCCAATAACTCTTCCAGTTGAACTTTTAATTCCTGCATTTCCTTAGGTGCCACACGATATGGAGCTTTAGACATTGGTGCTGCTCCGGGTACCAAATCTATGCTGAATTCCACCTGCCTATCCGGTGGAATACCTGGTAAGTCTTCTGGAAAAAATCAGTATATTCACAAACCAATGGTACACGGTCTAAAGTGATTTAAGTTGATAGCTTACTTTGAAGGCTAACTAAATATCCTTGGCCACCGCCTTTTGCCAAAAGCTTCTCTACTTGTATGGCTGACATAAGGCGGGAAAGTGCTTTGACCTTTGATCTATAAAATCTGAATGCCTCTTCCCTATTTTTTTGAAATACTACTATCTTCTCATGACATATGATAGTAGCGCAGTTATTACTTAACCAATCCATACCCAATATAATGCCAGAGTCCTTCATCTCGATTATGTTTAGATCTGCTTTCAGTATTAGCCCATCGAAATCAATTGGTGCTGCCCTATCTATCTCATTAGTCTTGATAGTTCACCCCTAAGGGAAGGCTAACCTTAAGTGGGCTACATGTTCTCTCTCCTACTAATTTCAGTCTAGCTAAGCATGAGGTAGATACAAGAGAATGTGTAGCACCTAAGTCTATCAAGACATATATAGGAATACTAGAAACAAATAGTATACATGTTATCACATAACATTTTTAGCAAGGAACTGCACATCACAAACATTTATATCAAGACATGTACAGGAATACCATAAGTAGTTAGTATACCTGCTATCACGTCAGCATCATTGATGGCATCCTCGTGCGTCATGGTAAATACCCGAGCCTTTCCTTTATTAGCCTGGTGTGCATTCCTCTTTTGATTGGTGTTTTGAGCAAGACATTTGGGCAATCAGATGCAAAATGGCCTGGCCGACTACACTTGTAGCACACTCTCTTGCCCCATAAGCATTCTCTCTTGTGTAGTTTCTTGCAGTTAGGACATGGCGGAATTGAGTTAGCAGCCTGTCCACCCGTCGACCTTGTGTTTAGCTTTTTGTTGGATGTCTGGTTCCTGTTCTGCATCTGATACGGCCCTTGCCACTTCCTCTTTCCCTGATTCTGTTAGTTGCTCTTACTCCCCGGACCACCATATTATGCCTCAGAATAAAGGATTTTCTGAGCCATCCTCACTACCTGCCCATAAGTGAGTGAGAGCAAATAATCTGGCCAATGTCTGGGTGTAAGCCCCTCTCAAACCTCTGAGCTTTCATGGCTTTAGTGCTCACCAAGTATGGGGCATACCGAGACATCTCTTCAAACTTCCTTTCATATTCAGTGACGTCCAAGTCGCCCTGCTTCAAATTCAGAAACTCAGACTCCTTATGATCTCGAAGAGCATGTGGGAAGTATTTATCCATCAAATCTGTTTTGAATTGTTTCCAAGTCAGATTCCTTTGCTCCTCGTAAGTCCTAGTCCTACAGAGGGGCTTCTACCAGTGGCCAGCACGTCCTTCAAGTATAAATTCTGCACACAAAACCTTCTTATTATCAGGGTATGAGATGCGGCAAAAAATTTTCTCAATAGACCTGAGCCACTCTTCTGTAGCTAAGGAATCATTGCCACCATCAAACTTGGGTGGCTTGCACCTACTGAACTGCTCCACGATGGACTGGAGTGGGGAAGCTTGAGTTGCAGGTGCACCATGTCTGAGGCCCTGCACTGCCTGGAGTAAGTCTCTAAACAGGTTGGCCTGTGTGTTTTCTCTTGCCATTTCCTTTACATAGGAATTCAAAACGAGTTTATCTCCACTGTTATCAAACTATAACACAAGTGTACGTACATAACAAGTAAAACCATTCAACATCAATAAGGTAAGATGGAAACTTTATTTCATTAATCACTGAATATCATTTAATCTGGGACACAATATGGTGGTCTGGGAGGTAAGAGCAATCAATAGAATCAGGGAAAGAGAAAGTTGCAAAGGGTCATATCAGGGCCAAAATAGGAACCAGACATCCAATAATAAGCCATACACAAGGTTGACTGGTGGACAAAATGCTAACTCAATTCTCGCCATGTCCTAAATGCAAGAAACTGCATAGGGGAGAATATTTATGGGGCAAGAGAGTGTACTACAATTGTAGTCAGCTAGGCCATTTTGCATCTGATTGCCCAAATGCTCCTGCTAGGAACACCGATCAAAAGAGGAACACGCACCAGGCTATTAAAGGAAAGGCTCGGGTATTTACCATGATGCACGAGGATGCCATCAATGATGCTGATGTGATAGCAGGTATATTAACTACTTATGGTATTCTTGTACATGTCTTGATTTAAATGTTTATGATGCGTAGTTCCTTGATAGAAATGTTATATGCTAATAGGTATACTAACTGTTTCTAGTATTCCTATATATGTCCTAATAGATTCAGGTGCCACACATTCTTTTGTATCTACCTCATGCCTAGCAAGATTGAAATTAGTAGGAGAGAGAACAGGTAGGTCACTTAAGGTTAGCCTTCCTTCAAGGGGAACTATCAAGACCAATGAGATAGCTAGGGCAGTACCAATTGATTTTGACAGACTAATATTGAAAGTAGATCTAAACATAATCGAGATGAAGGACTTTGATGTTATGTTGGGTATGGATTGGTTAACTAATAATGCGCTACTCTCATGTGCCATGAGAAGGAAGTAGTATTTCAGAAAAATAGGGAAGAAGCATTTAGATTCTATGGACCAAAGATCAGAGCACTTCCCCGTCTTATATCAGCCATGCAAACAAAAAAGCTTTTGGCAAAAGGCGGTTGCCAAGGATATTAAGTTAGCCTTCAAGGTGAGCTATAGACGGAAATCACTGTAGACCGTGTACTAGTGGTTTGTGAGTATGCTGACATTTTTCCAGAAGACTTATCAGGTATTCCGCTAGACAAGGAGGTGGAATTCGCCATAGATCTGGTACCTGGAGCAGCACCAATGTCTAAAGCTCCATATAGTATGGCACCTAAGGAGTTGCAGGAATTAAAAGTTCAACTGGAGGAGTTATTTGGGAAGGGTTTCATCAGACTGAGTTTGTCCCCTTGGGGAGCACATGTTCTGTTTATTAAAAAGAAGATGGTAGTATGAGAATTGAATCGACTATTGGGAACTCAATAAGCTGACAGTAAAAAATAAGTATCCTCTTCCTAGGGTTGAAGACTTATTTGATTAGCTGAAAGGTGCTACAGTATTCTCGAAATTGATCTTAGATTTGGATATCATTAATTGAAGATCAAGCCAGTTGACATATGTGAGACGACATTCAGGACCCGATATGGACACTACGAATTCACAGTGATGCCATTTGTTTTCACGAATGCCCCCACAGTGTTCATTGGTTTGATGAATCAAGTCTTCCACCAGTATCTGGATAAATTCATCATCGTCTTCATTGATGACATACTGGTTTACTCGAGGGATCCAAAACAGTACAAGGAGCATTTGAGGATTGTGCTGGGCACTTTGAGAGCATTTGAGTTGTATGCTAAATTTAAGAAATGTGAATTTTGGCTTGAGAGGGTCAGATTTTTACGTCATGTCGTGACAGCCAGAGGTATTGAAGTTGATCCTTCTAAAGTTGAGGCTATGATGCACTGGCCGACACCTACTAATGCTGGAGACGTGAGAAGCATTCTAAGGTTGGCTAACTATTTCTGGCGATTCATCATGGGCTTCTCCAAGATTTCAAGCCCTATAACTCAGCTGATCTGGAAGGGTGTTAAATTTCAGTGGGCAAACTAGTATGAGCAGAGTTTTCAGGAATTAAAGAAGAGGTTGGTTTCAGCTCTAGTGTTCACTATTCCCAATGGTGCTGAAGGATTTGTTATTTATACCGACGCATCTAAACACGGTTTAGGATGTGTATTAATGCAGCATGGGAAGGTGGTAGCTTATGCTTTGAGACAGTTGAAAACACCATAGCAGAACTATCTGACTCATGACTTGGAGGTTGCAGCAGTAGTACATGCTCTAAAAATAGAGCGCCACCATTTATAAGGGAGCAAATGCGAGATTTACACTAACCACAAAAGCTTGAAGTACTTCTTTACCCAAAAAGAGCTGAACATGAGACAACAACGATGGCTGGAGTTGGTAAAGAATTATGATTGCACTATCTTTTACCATCCGGGTAAAGCCAATGCAGCTACAGATGCATTGAGCAGGAAGAATGCTGGACAACTATCACTTTTGGGTACTATTTAGAATCAATTGATTCGGGATTTTCAAAAGTTAAGGAATGAAATGCGAAGCCCATCAATGAAGTCAGGTGGGTTAGCTAACTTAATCATCAAACTAGACTTAAGAGATCAGATTGTAGCGGCCCAAAAGGGTGATAAATATTGAGAAATGATCAGGTCTGGAGTAGGGACCTCTCAGCAACTAGGATTTGAGATTGCCTCGGACTCAACACTTATATTCATAGGTCAACTCTATGTTCCAAATAACGAGCAGATCAGAAATAAAATTCTCACAGAAACCCATTCGGCCCCTTACACGGCACATCCAGGTGAGGCAAAGATATACTGCGATTTACGTGATTTCTTCTGGTGGAGGAGCATGAAAGGGATTATTGGGAAATTTTTCTCGCATTGCATATGTCAGCAAGTCAAAGCTAAGCATCAGAGACCTTCAGGCTTGTTAAATCCATTGGACATACCTAAGTAGAAGTGGGAGAAGATAACAATGGATTTTGTAGTAGCGCTTCTAAGATCAATCAAAGGTCATGATGCTATCTGAGTTATCATAGACTGACTTACTAAATCGGCTAATTGCTTGGAAGTTCAAATAACCTTCAGCGTAGATGAACTGGCACAGTTATATGTCAGGGAGATTGTTCGACTACATGGAATACCGGCTTCCATTGTATCCAATCGAGATATGAACTTTAGTACTGCTTATCATTCCTAAACAGACAGACAGTCTGAGCGTACCATCCAAACCTTAGAAGACATGCTGAAAGCTTGTGTGTTGGATTTGGGTGGCAAATGGGATAACTCTTTACCCTTAGTAGAATTTGTCTATAATAACAGTTTTCATGCCCCTGTTGGCATGGCCCCGTACAAAGCATTATATGGCGGGAGATGTCGTTTACCGATCTATTGCGATGAGGTCGGCGAAAGGAAATTGTTGGGGGTCAGATATGGTGAGGAAAATTGTTGCGAGGATTGAAATAATTAAGTCCAGGATTAAGATAGCTCAGGATAGGCTAAAGAGTTATGCTGATCTGAAAAGAAAGCATGTAGACTCCAGATTGGGGATAAGGTAATTTTTAAAGTGGTACCAATGAAGGGTGTTTTGCGATTTGGCAAAAAAGGGATGTTAAGACCGCGATTTATCGTGCCCTTTGAGATATTAGAAAATGTAGGTAATTTGGCATATAGATTGGTGTTGCCTCCTCAACTTTTGGCAGTACATGACATTTTCCATATTTCTTTGTTGAAGAGGTACACTCCCGATCTAAATCACATAGTGAATTGCCAAGATATTGGGATCCAGAAAGACTTGTCCTATGAGGAGACCCCTACATGCATATTAGAAAGGAAAGTCCATATCTTAAGAAATCAAGAGCTCGGTCAAAGTGCTATGGGGTAGACAGGGAAATGATGAGGTCACTTGGGAAAAAGAGGGAGAAATTCAGAACAAATACCTTCACCTCATAGATCAAGTAAGTTAAATTTCGTGGACGAAATTTATTTTAAAGGGGTAAGGTTGTAGCGACCGAAAAATTTTAAGAATAAAATCTTATTAAATAAAGACGTGTCACTATAATCTCGCCTACTTTAAAGAACAATCTTGGAGCTCGCATAGTCATAAAATATTTTAATTTTAATTATTACATTTAGTCCAAATAATTCTATTATTTTAATTAATAATGTATTTTAAATAATAATTTATATTTATATTTATATATAACTCAATTAGAGATTTTCTAAAGAAAACCAAATTTTGTTACTCTTTCGCCTCACCTAGACACGTTTCAAGGGGAATACAATTTTAGTTCACACAAAAACCAAGAGCTCAATTTCTATCAATTCAATACTTCTACCCAATGTAAATTCCCACTATATTATAAACCAAGATAAACTAGAACACCAACTCAGAGCCTATAGATTCAGCCCCAAATTCATACATTTTTCTCATCCATCATTTACAGCAAATTCACGAGTCAAGGTCAGTGTGATTCTTCTCTCCCACGCCACTGCTTGCTCTTGCTCTTTACGCAATAGGTAGATACAAGGAACATATACATGCATACACATCCAGTACACATAGATAGATACAAAAAATACATACAAACGGCATACACCACTAGCCATCACCCTCACACTATAACCTCCATCCCTATGGCAACACCAAGCCACCCACACAACGCCGCTGCTGCCATCGGCAAAACTAGCCAGGCTCCACCGCCCTTTCAATCTCGAATGTACTCCAATTGAAACCCGAAATCAGAATCCAAACACGTGTTGAATTTACTTCAGTCGATTCCGGCCGGAAAACTCAGTTTTCTGCTGGAATTTCTTGAAGCTAGATGAAAATTCCCAAACCCCTTTTTGCGATCAAATCGCCACTGCCGTTCGACGCTACCTCGAATCCACAACCCCTTGGCTTAATGCAAATGCCCAATCACCCTTTCAGTTTCCTGACTCTTCTCACCAATCGCGCGCCTCTCTGCTAGGCGAACCCTTCGACTGAACCCAGTCCCATCCTCGTTCACACTATGTCCTCAACTCTCGGTTCTTCGACTTGGGGACAGAAGACATTTGGCATTTCAATTTTAGTTGAATACCATTTGTACTCCAAGTCTTTGAGTTATGTCTGAGTCATTTCAGCCCTTGTGCTCTCGATATTGCTATTACATGAGCATATTCAAGGCATAAAAGATGGAAAAGTGTCTTTTCTAGAATATCTTCATTAGTTATTTTTCTCCACAATGTTTCAATTTAGAACTTATTCTGAACAACTTAGAATTGTACTCACTCATCATTTATAAGCCCTGCAATTGTAGATGCATCCATTCATAATGGGCTTTACAGACGACTCTAAAGGTCAAACATTTCTTTCAAAATTTTCATAGGATCATGTGAATCTTTGAAGGTATGACACTCAATTTTCAAGTCATTGTGGAGATGATAATGAAGGAAACTAAGTGCTTTTGCACAATCCTTAAATCTGTGCTTCTTTCTTTTATTGTATCCCCCGACCTTTTGATATAATAAACATTGTAGTTAAGAGTTTGGTGATATGGTCATTTGTATAACTTTACAATATGTAAAGTCATGGATTCAATGTCAATAGGATATGGATATTTATTCTCTCCTTCAGGGATGGGTATTATTTAACATATCACCGATATCTATAGTCATCAAGACATATGCAACTTCATGAGCAAAGTAAATTATACTTTTAGAATTAATTTGAGCTATTGATACTTCAGGGCAATATATTGATATTCTTCAGAGATATCGAATTATCAAATAAACTAAATCCAATATAGAATGCTCTTCAGGAGCATGTAACATTCTCTTGGAATATTACAATCAATTGTGCTACTTCAAAAGTAACAATGAATTATATCTTAGTAATCTTCCAAACTACTAAGAATTAAATACTAGTGTTTGTTCAGAAATACAATAGGTATAATTAATTATTCGAAGAATATAACATATAATAACAATAATCGAATAACCAAACAAAAGAATAATAATAATAATCATATTCATATAATGCCTCGTTATACAAAACAACTAAAAGGTTTGCAATCTTCATAGATTAGTTTGCCCAAAATCAATTATAAAATCATATGATATAGAAAATTGATTTTGAAAGAGAAACCATATTTGTCAAGCATAACACGACATCATTCAATAACGAAAGTAAAGTCAAGATTAAAGGATGTATATGTACGGATGCATGATACTCAAACTTGATAGGAAAAAATATTTAAGAAATCATGCTCTTCAAGATCAAAACATGTTTAATGACATAATAATCTTTAGGATGTTGGAAATATAGGCATTTTGGACATAATTTTGAGCGTTATCCGATTCCTAATTTTGAGATATGAATACAGATTTATGTCCTTCTTGTCAAGAGCTTTGAAATTGTATATTTATTTGCCCAAAATAATGATTGGGTAAATGAGAAATTGAGTCTTAAAGTATGTCTTAAAAATGGGTTTAAGTGTTGGGTGATCTTTTCCCACATTGGAAAGATGGTAATCCAATGACTTGGTTAAATATGTTTTCATAATTGTAATATGTAAATTATACAGCTGAGAGGCTCTCTCTTGGGGCACGCCCACAGGGGGTGCAAATCATGGACTAAAAATACATTTTGGACTATTGAACTTATGTGCGAGTACGACCTGCGCACAAAAATGACGGACCGGAATGGCCTAATCTGACCGAGTTTTGCTAAAATAAACTACAAAAATTTTAATACCTGAACCATGTGTTGGAATGTGAAGAGTTGTAACTGGTGTGACTGTAGATGTTCCTACCATTCAACTCCAATGAATTCATATTTAACTTGTGGCCTTTGACATGCCTTGTTTTTCCTAAATAAGGACCATTTTTCGGCCTTTTGGAACATATGAATTCTCCACATTTTCCTTCCTTAAACTTCCTTCTCATGATACTGTTTCAGCATGGTTTTTGGTTCACCTTGGTAGGAATTTCGTAGCTCTGTTCCAGCATTGCTTCTCTAGGTCTCGACCGTTGTATACTGGGAAATAGACATCTAGCATATTGGGGACAAATCTATTTTAAGAATACTGTGTCAAACACACGCCTAGGTTTTAGTTTAGCTTCTTTTTCTGACAGTGGTTTCAGTTTACCTTCTATTTCCTATAGTGGTTTCTGTTTACGTTCTGTTTCTTACTGTAGCTTCTGTTTACTTTCTATTTCCTACTGCAGTTTCTGTTTACCTTATGTTTCTTAACTTGTACTGTAAATTTTTCTAACAATCTTAAAACAGATTTTCTATTTCTACTTACTGTTTCTATCACATGAACTGGCTTGGATAGTTTTTGTTTTAGTTATTATGGCTTTGGATTCAAATGTGGTTGATAAAAACCAAACCGTGGTTGGTGTACAAGTGTTCCCAGCTGTGCCTCGAGTGCCAACTTGGGCTATGACTCAGGCTTCTATAATAATGACTATTCTAGTTAATCATAGGGAAAAATGGAGTTAAGTGGTTTGAACTTTAAGATGTGGTAACAGAAAATGTTCTTCTATTTGACCACCTTGAATCTTGCATGATTCTTAACTGAAAAAGCTCCTAAACTTGAAGAAGGCAAATGAGACATTCAAGCTGTCAGTGCAGTTAATGCTTAGAAACACTCTGATTTCCTTTGTCAGAATTATATAATGTGTATAGTACAAAAAAAAAGGCAAAGGAATTATGTGAGTCTCTTGAACAGAAATATAAGACCCAGGATGCCCGGGCCAAGAAATTTGTTCTTGGCCGGTTCTTGGACTATAAAATGGTGGACTCTAAAACCGTGATTAGTCAAGTGCAAGAGCTCCTGATTATCTTACATGACATCCATGCCTAAGTAATGTTATTTAGTGAAACCTTCTAAGTGGCGGCTATTATTGAGAAGCTACCTCCGGCTTGGAAATATTTCAAGAATTACCTGAAGCACAAATAGATAGAGATGAGTGCTGAAGACCTTATTATTCGACTTGGAATTGAAGAAGAAAATAAGGTCAAAGAACGTAGATTCACTTCAGTTAAACTAGCTCCAATCAACGTTGTGGAGCGTGGTCACAGTTCTAGGGCAAACTAAAACAAATCCGGTAAAGGTAAGAACAGTGGCAACAGCTCTAAGTTGGGACCTAAATATGGGAATTTCTAAAAAGAAATTCAAAGGAACATGATACAATTGTAACAAGCCTGGTCACAAAGCTGCTGAATGTAGATTGCCGAAAAAGGGTAACAAAAAGAAAGTAAACTTGATTGATGACATTGCACAAGATGTTTCTGAAATGAGTCTTGTAGATGTGGTCTCTGAAGTGAACTTTGTTAGTTTAAGTCCTAAGGAATGGTGGATTGACACTGGTGCTACACAACATGTTTGGTTCGACAAAGAACTATTTATTTCTTTCAAAATTGTTGAAAATGGTGAAAAACTGTTTATGGGAAATTCTGCTAGTTCCAAGATCAAGGGAATTGGAAAAGTGTTTTGAAGATGACTTTTGGCAAATAATTGATTTTGTGCTGTATGCGCCGGAAATTAGCAAGAATTTGGTGTCCGGTTATCTGCTCGACAAGAATGTCTTTCTTATAGTGTTTGAATCTAATAAAGTCATTGTATCTAAGAGTGGAATGTTTGTTGGCAAGAGGTATGCATGTGATGGGCTTTTTAAACTCAATGTAGTGACTACCAAAT
>CAVNYN010207373.1:0-21331 GCA_963692815.1 Nyctanthes arbor-tristis | reverse complement strand
TTAGTTTAAGTCCTAAGGAATGGTGGATTGACACTGGTGCTACACAACATGTTTGGTTCGACAAAGAACTATTTATTTCTTTCAAAATTGTTGAAAATGGTGAAAAACTGTTTATGGGAAATTCTGCTAGTTCCAAGATCAAGGGAATTGGAAAAGTGTTTTGAAGATGACTTTTGGCAAATAATTGATTTTGTGCTGTATGCGCCGGAAATTAGCAAGAATTTGGTGTCCGGTTATCTGCTCGACAAGAATGTCTTTCTTATAGTGTTTGAATCTAATAAAGTCATTGTATCTAAGAGTGGAATGTTTGTTGGCAAGAGGTATGCATGTGATGGGCTTTTTAAACTCAATGTAGTGACTACCAAATCAAAAATGAATATAACGAATGTCTCTTCTGTTTATTTGCTTGAGTCGTCTAGTTTATGGCATGGTAGGCTAGGACATGTTAATTATGATACAATTCGTTGTTTAATTAACTTGAATTGCATACCCACATTCCATATTGATTCAAACCATAAGTGTTAAACATGTGTTGAAGCGAAACTGACAAGGTCATCTTTCCAAATAGTTGAAAGAAACACTGAACCACTTGATTTAGTTCATACCAACGTGTATGACTTGAAATCTGTACAAACAAGAGGTGGCAATAAGTATTTCATCACTTTTATTAATGATAGCACAAAATATCATTATGTGTATTTGCTTAAAGTAAAGATAAAGCTATAAAGAAATTTGTTCTTTATAAAAGTAAAGTTGAAAATCAACTTAATAAGAAAATTAAGGTGTTGCGAAGTGACCGGGTGGTGAGCATGAATCACCATTTGTTGAAATTTGTGCTCAACACGGAATTAAACATGAGTCCACTGTACCTTATACACCCCAATAGAATAGCATGGCAGAACAAAAAAATCGTACTTTAAAGGAAATGATGAATGCAATGCTAGTAAGTTTTGGATTGCCATAAAATATGTGGGGTGAAGCTATGTTGTCAGCTAATTACCTTTTGAACAAAATACCCCGTAAGACGCAAGGAAAAAGTCCATATGATTTATGAAATGGTAGAAAGCCTTTTTAAATATTCATGAATGTGGGGGTGTCTTGCTAAGATTGTTGTACCTGCACCAAAGAAGGTGAGAATATGTCTAAAAACAGTTGATTGCATCTTCATTGGTTATGCACATAATAATAGTGCATATAGATTTCTTGTGCATGAGTCATAGATCCTAGATATACATAAAAATACAATAATGGAATTGAGAAATGCTTCATTCTTCGAAGATATATTTCCAAATCGGTCAAAGGAAGAAATAAGATTTTCCAAAAGAGTTCATGAGACTATTGATGATAGTCATGAATAAGGAAATAAAGGAAATGTTAAGGAGGTTGAACCTAGGCGTAGTAAAAGGGTTAGGACTGAAAAGTCATTAGATCTGGACTTTCTAGCATACATATTGGAAAGTGATCCTCAAAGCTACCAAGAAGTGGTAATCTCTACAGAATGTCCTCAATGGATCGAAAGAGGCAATTCAGAGTGAAATTGATTCCATATTGCAAAATTATACATGAGAACTGGTAGACCTTTTTTCAAGTTGTAACCCCTAGGATACAAATGGATATTCAAAAAGAAAATAAAAGCAGATAGAACAATCGATATGTATAAGGCCAGACTTGTGATAAAAGGTTACAAACAACGGGAAGGCTTTGATTACTTTGACACATATTCTCCAGTAATAAGAATAACGTTTGTTAGAACAATTCTAGCTATCGCAGCGTTGCAAAGCTTGAGGTACATCAAATGGATGTCTAGATTGCCTTTCTAAATGGTGATTTAGAAGAGGAAATCTGCATGGAACAGCCTGAGGGATTTAAAACACCAGGGCAGGAATACAAGATGCGTAAATTGGTGAAGTCATTGTATGGTTGAAATAAGCACCAAAACGATGGCATAAAAAGTTTGATAGTGTTATGGTGGAGTGTGGATTTATAATCAATGTATGTGACAAGTGTGTCTATATGAAAGATACAGGAAATGGCTGTCATTTTGTGTCTTTATGTAGATGATATGCTCATTGTTGGTAGCAATCATAAAATGATTAAATCCACTAAAGATATGTTAAAATCACGGTTTGACATGAAAGATATGGGGTTGGCTAATATGATTCTTGGAGTTAAAATTTCAAGAACACCTGATAGACTTGTGTTGAGTCAGTCACACTATGTGGACAAAATTCTTTGAAAATTTAACAAGGATTATTCAGGAACATCTCAGAACTCTGATATATACAGTCAGCATCTATCAAAGAATAGAGGTGATGGCATCTCACAAGTTGAATATTCCAGGGTCATTGGAAGTCTTATGTACTTGATGAGTTGTACAAGCCCATATATAGCTAAAATAGCTAGTAGGCTAAGTAGGTAAACGAGAGATCCTAGAACTGACCATTGGAAAGCTATCGTAAGAGTACTAAGGTACTTGAGATGTACTCATGATTACGGGCTGCACTATATCACACATCTGGCAGTTGTCGAAGGATACAGTGATGCTAACTGGATATCTGATATAAAAGACTCAAAATTTATAAGTGGATTTGTGTTTACTTTAGGAGGTGAGCGATATCATAAAAATCCTTTAAACAAATGGTTATAGTCAGGTCTACCATGGAGTCTGAGTTTATTACTTTAGACAAGTGTGGTGAAGAAGCGGAATGGCTATGACATTATAGAAGATATTACAGAATGACCAAAACATGTGCCTTCTAACTGCATACATTGTGATAGTCAATCTGTATTGGCAGGACACAGAGTAATATGTATAATGGTAAGTCTAAACATATACATCAAAGACAATACTATTAGGCAACTAATCTCGACTGGGTTTATTCTTTGTTGATTACGTGAAGTCAAAAGATAATCTGGCAGATTCGCCAATGAAAGGCTTAAATTGAGATTTAGTGGTAAAGTCCTCAAAAGGAATGAGATTAAAACCCCTAAAGATATAAGTCCATATAAAGGAAACCCAACCTAGTTGACTAGAGATCTCAAGATCTAGGTTCAAATGGACAATCTAATTGTAAAGACTCAATTAGGTCACTATGGGGGTTCGAGACTTCCTTTATGTAACAGTGATACGAGAAAAGTGAGGTTAAGCGAAAATGCTTTTAATGATTCTTATAGGCTGAAAAAAATCACCTATGTGAGAGAGAAGTAAGGCCGCTTCAAAAGGAATTGTTTATGGTTCAATTCTTAGAATTATGGCCACAAACGAACATAACCATGAGAACAAAATTTCTGTAGTTTATTTTAGCAAAACTCGATCAGATTAGGTACCCATTTCCAGTTTGGCATTCGTGTACATAGGTTGTGTTCGCATACAAGTTCAATAGTCTTGAGTGTATTTCTGATTTTTGAATTGCGCCCCTTGCAGATGTGCAATTACTACCTTTCCAATATAGGACAAGATCTCCTAACACTTAAACCCATTTTTAAACATACTTTGATACTAAATTTCTCATTTACCCAACCATCATTTTGGGAAAATAAATATATGATTTAGAAGCTCTTGACAAACAAAACATAAATCCGTATTAGGAATCAGATAACACTCAAAGTTATGTCCAAAATGCCTATATTTCCAACAATCCCCTACATGAATGGAAATTGACGTGACAAAATTCAACAGTCGAATCTTGTATTAGATAGGTAGGGGTAACCCTTTAAACCTTCCATTGCTAAAATATATTTACTTTAGTAACTAAACAGTAGACTCGATGTCCTTGAGCTGTTCTGCCATTTGTGTAAACTGATATACTTAGCACATGCTAGAATGTGAAGAGTTATAATTGATGTGATTGTTGATGTTCTTGCCATTCATTTTACTTTTGGCTTTTGGTATGCCTTGTTTTGCCTATATAAGGACCAGTTTTTGGCCTTTTGGAGCTCATGAATTCTCCCCATTTTCCTTCCTTAAACTTTCTTCTCGTGATACTATTCAAGAATTGTTTTCGGTTCGCCTAGGTTGGAATTTTGTAGCTCTGTTCCAGCGTTGTTCTTCCAATTTTGGACCGTTGTATCCAGGGAAACAAACGTCCAACGTATTGGAGACAAATCTGTTTTAAGGACACCGTGTCAAACACATGCCTCAGTTTCTGTTTATCTTCTGTTTCTGGCTGTGGTTTCTATTTATCTTCTGTTTCCTAGTAAGGTTTCTGTTTACCTTCTGTTTCTAATAATAGTTTTTGTTTACCTTCTGTTCCTGACAATGGTTCCTATTTTACCTTATGTTTCTTAACTTGTACTGCAGATTTTTCTAACATAGGATTATTGATACAATTATAAAATCATACTTCTTCAAACAGTGGTAAATATGCCAATTATCGATTTCTAACAGTATATAAAGTATTTCACAAATGTCCAAAATCAAACCCTCAAACGATAAATCACAAGAAGGAAAAGATGCAATATATAATACTCAAATATGTACCATTCTACAGAAAACGTAGGTATATGATTTTGAACAAACCATGGTTAATCAATAGGAGGTTTTCAAATTCAAACGAAACATAATAATTAAAAGATAATCATATCAACATCGAGAAAGAATATATCACCACAATATATTATTCAAGTAGGTTATGAAGAAACTTATTTGTGTATATGAGACATATATTTGTTTTAGCAATCGGTAAGCGATGAAGCCGAAGTTAACTACAAGTCCAAGAATCGACTCCATTCTCCCTTTCCTTGACATGGTTAACAAAGTGATTAAAAATAATAACAACAACTAAAAATGTTAATACCCCAATTTGTAAAAATTCAGAACGCTACTAAAAGTCGCATTTTTGTTGCTAATTTTTTTAAAAAATAAATGAAACATATAAGCTAACAAAGATAGCATTTGTGCGGAAATATCAGGATAATTTCATATATATATATAATGCCTAAAATGTATGGTTATAGTTTTCGACAAAAGTAGTTGATCAAAATATAATACCGATGAAGTATTTAGAAAAAGAGGGCATTGTATAACATTTAATCAAAATATTTAATTAGCCCTGCTCGTCGTCTCATACACGTCTCATACATGTTGAGCCCCCTAACCTGGAAGAAGAGAAAGTTGGAGTGAGTGTAATAATAATATTATACTCAGTGGGGCAAGTTAATTAATCTTCGTTAAACCAAATATGCGATCATAATTGTAACTCTATTCTTTAAATTTTAAAATTTTTCAAAGTTGTACTATATGTCATCCGAAATTTGCAGTCCCTAACAACATACATGGCGCTAGTAATCATAATTGCACGGTGGATTATCCCGATCTCCTACTCTTGACCCTGGACTAATTTGCGGTCCTGGGCAAATCTTTTCACGTATTCCAGTGGCAATCATAGTCAACACATAAAGAAAAAATTGGATTAGTTAACTAAAATTTGCATAATGTAAACTGTACCTCAAAAACCTTGAAAATTGTACTTGAAATGTTACACGAACAATGATGTTTACTAAAGCTTGGAATTTAAAGGGCCCTCAATAACTAGGAGATTCTTTTAGCAAATGTTTTCCCATATGTTACTTGTGCGCAAGGCAAGTTAGTCATTAAACCTTCAATATGAAAGTTAAAGTTGAATCTCCAATTTTCTTAGAAAGAATTCATAGATATGTGTATGGCTGATATACCCACTATATGGACTATTTTATTACTTTATGGTATTCATTGATGCTTCTACTGGATGGTCTATGTCTGCTTGCTCTCTACTAGAAATGCAGCATTTGCTAGACTACTTGCCCATATAATAAAAACTAAAAGACCAATTCCTGGATACTCTATTGAGAAAATTCTTCTTGAAACTACTGGGGAATTTTGATCTCAAACATTCGATGATTAATGTATAACCATCGGAATTAAGGTTAAACATTTAGTTGGTCGTGTCTATACTCAAAATGGTTTAGTGGAATTGTTTATTACATGTCTTTAATTAAGTGTTAGACCATTGTATATGAAAATAAAACTCCCAACTTCTATTTGGAATCATGTCATATTACATACCATAGTGATGGTTCGTATAAAACTAACAACCTATCATCAATATTCTCCTATGCGGCATATCTTTGGTTGAGAATCTAATATCTCTTACTTAAAAAGTTCTGATTGTATTGTTCAAATACTGAATTACTTGTTGTATTGGACAAAAAGTTCAACATTATAGAAATCTTATTATTTTGCATGACCGGTTAGATTAGGGGTGGACAAAATACCCGGGCCCGACCGGGCTACTCGTTCGGGTCAGGTTCTAGCCAAGTAGTGAAATCAAAA
The DNA here is from genome assembly GCA_963692815.1 of Nyctanthes arbor-tristis. Classification (NCBI taxonomy): domain Eukaryota; kingdom Viridiplantae; phylum Streptophyta; class Magnoliopsida; order Lamiales; family Oleaceae; genus Nyctanthes; species Nyctanthes arbor-tristis. Next base: position 15,021 of record CAVNYN010207373.1, on the reverse strand, counting down.
ATTCGGGCTTTGGGTGCCCGAACCCTATTAAAGTCGGGTTCAAGCGGGCTTCGGGTGCGGCCCTATTACCTGAAAAACCCGAACCCCCCATTTTGTTTTTAGTTTTTTTCTTCCCTTTTCTTTTACTCCCACCGAGAACAGACCACAACCCTAAAATATTAAACCCCTCAAATCAAATACCTCCAATCGACCAGGAGACAACCCAAATACCCCAAAATCAAATCCCCAATCGACCACCACCACCACCATCCATACCACCGTACTCCACCTATCCGCAGTTGTACAAGGAAGGTTCAAGGGAGACTTATGGTTCACCGTTTGCTCAAGGGTCGACTACTCCACGAGATTGAAGGTGGGTTTACTCCACAACCAAAGCTAGTAGACTCGACTGTTCCACAAGCGTAAGAGATATTGTTCCTCTAACTTTGATTAACACTTGTGGATTATTTTATTAGAAAGTTTCATACCCATCTTTTATAGATTGCATTTTTTAAACATAGTAACAAAGAAATTCAGCATGCAAAATTTGTGGCTTTATAGACAATCCCCTTCTGGGTTTTCTTTAAGATTGTATAATCAATATGCTTTCTTGATGGGTCATTCTGTGAATGCATGACTTAGCTGGTCCTGGAGCTTTCACTTTGATGTTTATATTTCTGAATTTTCTAGGATGTTTGTGTGGGTTGTATATATTTCGCCATTTGTTGATTTCACAGAAACATGGTTTAATATTTATAATGACAGTTAATTGTATACGTATGAATTTGTTTGTTGCGGTTATGATGTTGAATGTTGGTTATGTGCCATAATCATTTGCCATGTTTGTAGAGATTGCTAGTGTTACAATTCGAGGACAAGGAGTAGGACAATGAGTGGTGGATCTTGAAGATGATTAAACTAACATGTTGGTAAGTATTATGTTTTAAGAACAAGCAGTATACTCGTTTAATAATTAGACAACTTAGTTTCTCTACTTTTACGACACTTGTTTAAAAGGTTACTTTCCAATTTTCATGTAGGAAGAGCAACTTGGAGTCTTGGAGATGTGAATCGCATGGCAAATATAATCTTTTGACTTTATGTATTGCATTTGTATTTTTGAGACTATATATGTATGTGGTTATTTGCTTTGTTTTAGACTTGCAATTCGATGTGGTTGTATAATAACATAGTTTGGTTGTGTACTATGCTTCAATTAGGGTTATTTTGTGCAAATGAACTTCAGTCGTTTGCTCTTTTTTATGCAATTTAAATGTTGTTTTTATGCTTCAACAAATTTAGTTATTGTTTTCGACAAATTTAGGTGCAATTTTTACATTTTTAATTTAGTATCTGATATCTTTTTTGCAAACAAATTTAGTTTCTAATATTTAAATGCATGTTTTGCAATATTTCGAATCAAATTTTTTTCTTTAATACTATTTTCGTCTATTTAAGTATATTTTCTTTTCCTATTAGGTATTTATAGAATAAATATAAGATATCCAAAAAAACCGAACAAAACCCGAAGTATTACCTGAACCGGAACCAAAAATATTTGGTCCGAGTTTGGTCACCACAGTACCCGAACCCGAAGCCCGAACGTCCAGGCCTAGGTTAGACCATCTTGGTTTGTTGATGATAAAAACTATCGAGAATTATGTGAAGAATAAAAGATTTTTCTATTTAAAAAAATTCTTATGTGCTGCACGTTCTTAGGCAAATTGATTATTAATCATCACTAGCTATTTGGAATTGGGTTCCAAATGTATCTAGAAAATATTTAGGGCGAACAGTGTACTCACCCTCCATGTAGACATTCTAGATATTTTATTATGAATTTGGATCCGTTAGATGTCACATGTCAAACTCGTAACCAAAAGTTTGTGAGAATAGTTTCTCAATTGGTTGATTATGAGCAAAAGTTCCAAATATTGAAATAATGACATATGTATCTTGCTAGTAAATTTTATCCCAAAGATCATTACTTATTTATATATTGGTAGGGATATTTAATTGCCTATGGTTAGTAAAATCGTTATATGCCTCAAGTTATTTGCTATACCATGAATTGAGAACAATCATTTTTGTTTAAATGATATTGGTTTTTCATTTGTAGCAATATTCTTATACAACATGCAATATGAGGATATGATATCCCCTATATTTGGCTTAGAGCCAAAAGCCTCCATCTAAAATTGATAAGTGTGATATGTATAATCCCCCCCAACACAAAAACAAAGATGGATATTATTGTAATGCTGAGAATAGAAATTGGATTTGAATCCCTATTTGTATGTTTCATTCATGAAGGATGATATATTGTATTATGTTTTTCCGATTGTTTCTTAAATTAAACAATCTTCTAAGCATTAGGAGGAGGAATTGATAGTTGGTAACAAATATATAAATGCATAATTGCAATCCTCGTATATATAATGTAAACTTGAAGTTTACAAGATAGTATACATTTCAGATTACTAACTATATAGTTACGAATATATACCAAGTTAAATGCTCCAACTTAGATTGATATAAAATCCTATAAGAGGATTAGTGATATTAATGGCATGCCTGAAGTATGACGTGGTCGACTCTAAAATAAATATACATGAAAAAATATGGAGCAGATATTTGTGATAGTCTTATTCAGGCATATACTCTAGAAGAGCATGCAGACTTAGCAAATTAGAAAACCTCCTGAAGGGATTCATGTATCTGAAATTATTGGAATAAAGAGATCTTGATAAGTTATATCTATGTTGAAATCAGATGGAATCAACAAGAAATAATAGTCGACTACTTATACTCACGAACTCAATAAATAACGAGGATGATGAATCAATTTTATTAAAATTGTCTACAATGAATATTGGCCAAGATAGAAAGACAATGATGTAGATTGTTACAATATCAATAATATAACGATAGATAGTTATACTAAAAAAACATTAAATATGTGATGGATGTTATTGAAACCTGAAGTTTTATTCGACTGGCAATATGTGAAAAATATCATTAATGTGATAAAATCCCAGTAATATTTGGTATGCTTGAATGAAGTATATAAAGAACTAAAAGTTCTTGTATATATTGCTAGTTAATATAATGGAGATATGTGTTGTAATCTTTTTCCCTTGACTAAGGTTTTATCCGAATGGATTTTCCTAGTAAGGTTTTTAATGAGGCAATATCAATGACGTATCCAAATAATAATGTGCTATTTTTCCTTAACTTGGATTTTTTCCCATAGGTTTTCTTTTTTCTTGTAAGGTTTTAACAAGGCGTTTTCTTTCCTAATAAATGCCTGTGATATATATAATACTGACCTTCAATATAAAACTATTGAAAAGTTGATACTACCTAAAACAGAACATATTTCAAAGTATTGAAGATATTTGAGAGATATGGATGGCTAAACACAAGAGCTATACTTGGCTAAACTTAGAGAGAGCAGCTGTACTCTTTTTCCTTTGACTAATTTTTTATCCCACTGGGTTTTTTCTGATAAGGTTTCAATGAGTCAACATTTTATTACTCAAAATGTTAGTAATATACTCTACTCCTTTTTTCCTTAGATTTGTATATTTTTCTCACTGGCTTTTTGTAAAACCAAGGTTTTTAACGGGACGATTAATGTATAAATAGTCATTCAAGGAGAGTGTCGTAAATTGATTATGAAGTAAATGACTATCCTACACCTGAAACCCTAGAAACCGTAAGACTAGATTTCTTGGCCACTACTCTAAGTTGTTTGTGCTTCAAGTATTCTTGGCCAACACTCATGTATTCTTGGCCAACACACATACACATGTATAATAGATACACTTCATGTTGTGAATGAAACACAAGAATATCATGGCTTTTCTTTACTTTCTAGTTTACAACAAAATGTATTTAAATGGAAAAAAAAAAAAGACAAATTTTGAGTATGTGTAAATTTATGAGTGCGTACAAAATTTGTACGCCTTGAATGTACACATATCAATCCTCCAAGATAAGACTCCCCAGGACAAGCTTGTATTGGATATATATTCTTAAACTAGTCTTCTAGCTGTTAATATAAAAAAAATATCATTGTTCATAGGAGTGGACGAAAAAAATGGGGTCAACCTAGCCGACTAAAAAAACCGACTGAACCAAGTCAGTTCGATTTTAAAAAGAAAAAACCGATATCGGTGCCTGAATCAGTGGGTTCTCACAAAAAAACCGACCATTTGGTCGGTTAAAATCGAAAAACCGATGAACCAAAGGGAAACGGTTCAGTTTTAGTTTGCCAATTTAAAATCGACTGTGGTCGGTTCGGTTTCGATTCCAGGCTAGAACCGAACCAACCAATGCCTACCCTGTTTGATTCAATCAATAGAAAAATGAAAATAGCATCCAATAGAAAATGATTTTTTGAAAATAATGGATCAACATGAAAAATGATACTCTATATATATATATATATATTAGGACCCGTTTAGTTAGATTTATAAAATCAATTTATAAAAGGAATTTATAATGAGTGAAAATCAGTGGTGGAGATTTAATTAATGTTTAAAATGTGTGATAATTATTGAGTAGTTATCAAATATTAGTAAATAAATTTATAAATTACAAAAATAAAGAGTACCAAACAAGCATTTATATATAATATATAAAACTAAAAAGGCGTAGCTTAGAAGCTTTATCCAAACGGCGACGTTCCTCCCGGACAGATAGGCAAGGACATGCCCGTAAAATAAACGAGTTTTTCGGTTGGTTTTACCACGACATAAATTGCCAGCGCTATACTCTACCGGCAGCAACTTAAAAAAAAAATGTATATATATATATATATATCCCAAATTTTTCTATATTCTTTTCCGCGCCATTTGTTCCTCTCTCCTTCGACTCTCTCTCTCTAGGGCTCAACCTAATCCCCAATTCTCCAATTTTTACTTTCAATGACTGTTTACATATCAGAACACTGAATTTTTGTCAGAATTCTTTCCGAGATGTCGATTCCAAGTAGTAGCAGCGGCGGTGGTGCGCCGAGGGGGATAAGCTTAACTAATACAGTCCACTCTGAAGTGGCGTCGTGCTTGCCTCTGCCAGCTCTCCCGGTGTTCTGTGGTGCGCTTGACGAGGATCTTCAGTTGTTTGATAAGCATACTAGTTCAAGAATGTTTGCCAATTCCAGTCATGTTTCTGCCAAGATTGCTGATCTGCTCCGTCATACTGACGTGTCTCATTTGTGAGTTTTTTTTAGTTCAATTGTGGTTCATTGATGTTTTTGAAGTAGGTGATTTTGCGCTGAGGTTTATTTGTGGGTTTTAGAAACTGGATTTTGTGTTCATGTGAAATGTGGCTTGTGGAGTTTTTAATTTATTTGTTGGAATTCCTGTTTTGGAGTAATGTTGGGATCAACTTCTTGAGTAAGTGGGTTAATTTTCACATTTTCAGAGCTGCAATATTCGTACTTGGAGCCTATATTATTTTAAATGTCCTAGATTGGACTAAAGCTCAGACATCCGAGCCGCTCCCCTTTTTTTGTTATTGTTAGCTGGAAATATTATATTAGAACTGGACTAGATTAGGGGGAAACTTAATCCAAATTTAAATATGTTTTCATTTTCCAATTCCCTTTTCCGAAATTTAAATTTTGTTCAAGTAAATCCAACTTAAGGAACTTTTAATGGTGTCAGTTCATTGAATTCTGCATCCTGTTTTTGTAATAAATTAGAAAATTTATTAAGCTTGTGTGGATTGGATCTCCTCTGTTCATGTCCCTTATGAAAATATTATTATTGTTGCAAGAGTTAAAATTATCTGACATGAAGAACTTTGGTTTTTAAAAATGATACTGTATTTCCTTTAGAAACCAAAAAATCAGTGTGATGACTTGTTTGACTAATTGATTAAAGTAAGATTCTTTCGCCGCATTGCCTTCAAAAAACAGAGCAAATATGTAGTTGTCACTACGATCAACACGTGGCGTGGTGAATTCCATGCAGGCACATACTGTGGGAATTTTTGGTTTGTTTATTGACACGAGAAGCAGAGGATATAAGGTCAAAGGATTTGTCAGTTTATCTAGTAAAGTTTTTATCTGGATAAAAATGGATGATATATCAGAAAGAATTTGGTGGAGTCCATAGGCATGTCGGGAATGAAATGCCATAATCCTCTGGTGTTAGTCAAAATGCCATGCTGAGAACTGAAGAAAAATGTGACCCAAACATGTCTTATTTCATACTAGATTAGAAAGATAGAGCGGTTCCTAGAACTTATGCTATCTAAGAATGATTGTATCCTTTTCTTTTTCTCCCGACTAACAGCATGAAGGAAAATTATTTTGCGTCAATTAGTCTACTGTTGGAGTGACTGTTATTTCTAATTTTCATGTCTATTTTCCACTGACTCCACTGAATAGACATTGGAAGAAAATTAAGGTGGAATCTTGGAAAGAAGCTATAAAATTTTGTAGGTCTCTTTGATTGCCTCAAGACCAAGCATAAGAATATTCTAAGAATAGGTGTAGCAACTGATCATAGCTGAGAAAGTATATGTAAATGAACTCCTAAAGATTCTAATTGTAGTCAAATTAGAATTTGACGTTCCAATTAGAAATAGTCATTGCAACGGAGGTTGTTTATCTCATGCTAACCTTGTTGAGAGAAGGCTTAATAGTGACAAATCTCAGGAATAAAGATTTATATGAAAATTAATAGAGTACAAACAATTTGGTGAAATTAAACTTACAATCCTTGTGTTTGTTCATTAAATGCTAGAAGCTAATGATACTTTTGGAAAATGTTTACAGCTTGTTCTTTGGAGATCTTTTTGACTGGGGAATGTATGGTTGAGGTTGTAAAAAAGTGATTTTTTTTTTTGAAAAGCTCCAAAGAACGAGCTCTTAATACATTAATATATTTTGTGAAGCTCTTAGGAAATTCTTATGATACCAACTATTTCAGATTGAATGTTAATTATAGTATGTGTAAAATATTAAGTTTTAGAAAAGCTGAATTCTTCTTATTTTGAGGAAAGATTTGAAAAAATGCCTCATACGTTGAGTCTGTATTTTATATTTGTTTAGAGCTAATATACTACTTCTGAATCAGATCTGAGATATGGTTTCTATAATTATTCTTTTGATTCAATGACTAAGTTTTGCATACTTGTTTTGTATTGGAAAACTTGCATAAGGGAAAACAAATGTCTTTTTATTCTTATATAACCATAAAGTGCCTCAAGTGTCTTAGATGTAAGGAAAAATTGTCTCGGATTGAAAATTTGTTGAAAAAAATGAAAGAACAAAATGTTAGACCTTAAAGAGCTTGTTTGAAGCTCTTTATTTTTTCAATTTATAAAGGGAATTTATAATGAGTGGAAATGAGTGGTGGAGATTTAATTGAAGTTTGAAATATGTGGTGATTGTTGAATAGTTGTCAAATCAACCGTCAAATCAAATCATAATAGGTGAATTTATAAGAGCCCGTTTGGTTAGATTTATAAAATCAAATTAGAAAGGGAATTTATAATGAGTGGAAATGAGTGGTGGATATTTAATTGAAGTTTGAAATGTGTGGTGATTGTTGAGTAGTTGTCAAATCAATAGTCAAATCATAGTAGGTGAATTTATAAATGAAAAAAATAAAGAGTACCGAACAAGTCCTAAAGAGAAAATATAAAGAGGTTCAAACAACCTCAAAAATAAGGTCAGAATCTAAAATTATATCGATAAAAGTTGAATGATTTTTTAAAATATTGTAACTCCTGTTATGGTAAGGATTGCATTGGAGAAACTTTATAGAAAGTAAATACAATTGTAAGTATATAGGAAGAGTCATACAGAAAATAATTTTAGGGTCTGTTTGGCGACCGTTTATTTGAATTGTGAACGGGCGGGGTGTTAAACACAAAAGTTTGACACCCCATATGAATGTGATAGATCATGTCACATCTATGTGAGGTGTTAACCACAATGGAACACCTTGTCCCTTTATAGTCGGTTTCAATTATAAACGGTTGCCAAACGGTCCCTTACTGTTAAATCACTTTCGTAAAAATTCTTCATACCACAGGAGTATGCTTAATACTGAATTTCACCATTAGAGCCCGTTTTCCTATTTCAATTTCTAAAGTGGGAATGTTTGGTGAAAGTTGTTTATCTTTTTATTCAAAAATCCTGCTTGAATAGCTGTTTTTTGGCTTACAAGATGTCATCTGTAGGAATCTCAAGGACGAAACAAAGTTTCAACCGACTGGCTTTGTGGGGAATTTTGACCTTTACGATGAAGTTTTGAGATGCGATCCTGCAGTGTTTGAGTATATCACTCCAGGTAAAATGGTCTATTGGGCTGGGCGCTCGTGTGCATTGTTTTCACTTTTAGCTTTTATCCTCAGTGTAAGGTGTTCTTTCTTTTTCAATATAGAAGAGGAAATTTCTCTTTTTGATTTTTCCTTGGAGGCTAATAGTTTTTGCTTATTAGACTGGAGTAGTATTTGGTTATAATTAGTGGGACGCATAGTCTCCTGAATCACTGTTGCAGTTATCTTTTACTCTTGTTTTGTATTTTCTTAGGTCTGATCTCAAGATGATGTCTTCTTAGTAAACACCATCATAAAATTTATAAGCAACTAGTTCTGTTATGGCACATAAATACATAAAGATAAGTCCATGAAAATTTTTGAAGTTTCTTTTTATTCTTTTTTTAGGATTTGGAAATTTACTTCCCTTTTATGTAGCTTCTTCCTGGCTCCCTGTGAGCTCTTGATATCTTTTGTATTCCCTCTCTTCAAAGGAATATTTGTATCCTTTCAATTGCTGTTTACTTCAATATTGACTCTTGTGCTTTTAGTAAAGAATTGAAGGATTTGAATCATGGCAGTGAAAGTTTATATTCCTTGCTCCTGTGTTCATTTTCACCTGCCTTCTTATGTTAGTTTCTCCAGGTTACTCCCCCCCCCCCCCCCCGGGGTCCTAGAAGCCATAAAAAAAGGAAGTCTTCTTCCATAGCCAATCATACCAGACATGATCAAGAGTAGTGATTACAGTTTTTTCTAACTGCTCCTCCTGACATTATTGCGGTCTCCAGATGCTACGTCTTTTGACTTCAAAATTTTAGCTTGTTTGTTATATTACATCTGAAGAAACTGATCAACTCATTTTTATCCACATGTACACAATTCTACGACACTCATTTACACTCATTTTATTTCTATTTCAAGAGTGTTTGATTTAGATACTTGAGAATTGATTTTGTGAAAAAGTTATTTTAAGGGGGAGAATGTGTGTTTGAAAAGTAAAAGTTACGAATTTATGTGTAAACTTATTTTAATGTATAAATGTGTGGTTGAAAATGAGCTTAGTGAGAATTGACTTTGGAGAATCTGGATCAAATATAGCCTAGTAGCTATGATATGTTCTAGCTTATCATTTTTTGCACTGGTCAAGTTTCTCAGGTCCTGCTAAGGAACTGCTGCCTAGTGGTAATTTTGCTGAATCAGTTTCAAAGCCTATTGAGCAAACCACGTCTATGCCTAATCAAGAGCAGGGAGACTCTTCTGGGACTCAAAATGATCAAGAACATTATGTTTATGACGTAAGTTGGTCAATTGAGTAATGTTGTAAACTAGATGGCAGCTAATATTTGATATCATTTACAGGATGCTATTAATACTTCTAGAAAACCAAAAGTAAAAAAGAAAGGGAAAGATCATCTCCAATCTGTAGGTTGTCCAGATGCCCATGAGCTTCAAGGTTTTATTCTGTTTCCTTTTACAGATTGTCTTTTATTCTACCTAGATCTTGCTTTCTTTTTTCTCCTTGAAGGGTTGAGTATGACCACTTTCCCCAGATGCAGCTATTGGAGGCTTTTGTGAAAGGTTGGAGGACTTGTGTGGCAAAGCAGAACCTTCTAATGAGGAAAGAGAAGAAGGCGATTTGATATCATTAACTGCTCCTGAACTTAAAGCAATCGTTAATGAAACTATGTTGATAAGGGCAAAAGAAGTACTACATATGGTTCCTGTAGATATTCTTTCAAGGACGCTAAAGGTTTTAGACCATCAAATTCATCGAGCGGAAGGTCTTTCAATTGATGAGTGTGAACATGTAAGTGTTCAATTCTAAATCTTTATTTTCTTCATGGCCATGTGGCTTAGAATCTTGGATGGAGTTAGCCTGGCCTAACCTGTTTTTACAATGGGACCTGCACTTTTATTTGCTTCGTCTGCCTAACAGACCTTTTCACTTGCACTGATGTGGCAAGGAGTCACACTTGCTAGCATGGGAAATATTTTTCTTTATAAGAAAATCAGCTGCTAGCTTGATAATGAAATTGCTAATGAGCTGTGTTGTTGAAATCTTGTTAACCAATCTCATTTAGAGCTGAACTACATTGTTTAGTTGGTTGCAAATGCCATTTATCTATTACCCTATTCCATTTTGAGCTCAAGTTTCCTTTTGAATAATATCATCTTGAATTGTCCATGCCATTATAGAGAATTTTGAAACTTTATTTGGTTGCGAATTTCACCAAGTTGACTGGTCACCTACTCTGGTATTGGCATTTCTTATGTGTTTTACATGACCAAAAACAAAGAGATACATGGCTTGCGTAATTGGCTTGCCATTGTCAGTGAAAAAATTCAGCAAAGTCTTGAACGGATGTACTTTATTGAGCACATGAATGCCGTTAAGTGCATTTTTTTGGCTGATTATGATCACACCACATCTTAATAGTTCAGCACTTTTAGTTACACTAATCCCTCTTAATCCATTTCATTGTTTTGGTTATGTTTTTCAACTTTTTCTCATCTCATTTCTTTCTTGAACCGTTCAATGATTAACATAAGTGGTCCAGGATGTCCATTAGAAAGCATAAGAACAATTATTTGAACCTTATAAGTTGATCACATGTGTTAGTTGAAGAAGTTAAAGGTTCAAAACTGAATATGAGACAGACAAACTTAGAGAGATAATTGAAACAAAGAAGAAATATCAAGGACCTTTATTGCAATTAGAAAATTGTGCAACTATAGACATAAGTTGTGTGAATATAACCAATATTTTTTTCTCTCTCTCTTTGATTTTGCCTGTACGGACTTTATGAAGAAAAAATTATTATCTACATAAATTGCAAAATTTTCCTCAGTGTATAGGTTGTGCTAGCGGGTGTTAGATCGTGTTAATGGATTCAAAAAGAGCCCTACCCAATTGGCTCATTCACCCCATGATCTACTACATGGACATGTGTATCTACTCACTTTTATTTGCTATCTGGAACAGCAATCGGTTGCTCACAATCCGACTATTATGTCACCTAAAATATTAATCTGAAAGATAATATATTCACTTAGTGGGAGTGTTGGATTCTCATTATTTTTGCCTATTATAATGAGCCAATTATGGTAAAGTAGAATGGGTTGCTGAGATTTATTGGGTCCTTGAGATGTAGCATTGAAATTGAATAGTTGTTAGATCAAGTGGCTAGTAGTGTTATAATGGGGGAGAACAGTGAGAATGAAACATGGGCTGAATCTTTACCCTCTTTTTTGTGGATTCCTTTTTAGTAATCTGACCATTGCAGAATATGTTAAATGGTTCCACTCTAATTTGGTAATGATTGCTTCAGCAGAATCTAGACTGCTGAATGGAACTTTTTTAAACAAGTTATGACCATCTGAGAAAGAAATTGCCATAACAACATTCCTTGCGATCTTTTAAGATTCAGTTTCAATAACTCATGTTTTCAAGAAGATCTCCAAAGATCATTCTAAAGTAATACTTAAAGTAATCTGTAATGTCCAATTATTTCATATGTAGGGTGGTCATTAATGCTAAATGTGTCAATCATTTGAGTGAATAAAATAAATTACTAAAATTGCCTTAATTGCGCAAGTTGTGCTTTGCTGATTTGACATCTTGGGCTAGGCTTTCTTAGTAGGTTGTAGTGTGATACTTAAAGGACTATATGCATGGAAATGGCATCCTACATATTTCCAAGCACAATGCATTGCCAAAGTTGCTTGAATACCTCAAGTTCATTGTTTTTTATGTGTGCTAATTGCTATGGATCACACATACTTCCCCGGCACTGGCATATTGGTGTCAGCTACATGTCGGGCACACCTGACTCCCATTCATTAAGGCAGCCAGAAAAAAAAATAGAAAAAGAAAAAACTTAATGGAAAAACCCACATGATTTAAGCTTTTTCTAGCACCATTCTTCTTGTTACTTACGGAAACTGCAAAGAGAGAGCTGAAGAAATTTAAGGTGGAATGCTAGGAAGCAGATCTCATGTTCCGTGAATGGCCAGGACATTGAGAAATATTTGGAAAGGCGTTTTGGGAGATGAACTGAATTAATTGACACTTTTAAAACATATAGCATAAAATAGTTAGGTCCAATTTTATTTCAAATAAGATAACAATTTTAATCAACAAAAACCTTCCTCCTTTTTTCGCCCAAGAAACCAAGTTTTTGTTTTTGTTTTTGTTAAACCATAAATCTACGTTAAAAAAAAAAAATTATTTAACCAATGCATTGGCGGCTTGATAGCATTGGAACTTTTTTGCAAATCACACCGGCATATCTTATCTGTGTCAAATATGCGTATCCATATTGGTGCTTCATTGTATGTGTGTATGGATGTAGTCATTGATTACATTGGTTTTAACGGATTTGTGTTTAATCATTCTCTCGTTACATGTATCTCTTTTTTAAAACTTCTGAAGCACGTGGCAGAACAATTGCAACCATGATGTCCTCTCTCTCCTTACTCATGAATGGATGTGGTGTTACCATATTTCATTTCTTGCATGATGCTTTTTAGTAAAAGGATGTACTCTTATCAAATTTAATACATTTGAAAGGTCTAACTTTCCCCTTTTAAGTTCATACCTTGAGTTCAACCATATTTGAAAAACGCCAATTGAGGGCTCGTCTTTGAGCAGATGAACAAAAGATGTTTGAAGACACTGATTGTGACATGTGTTTCAGAGGTGTTGGGTAATGAGGCACACTCTCACAACACGCATTGAGGTTTATGAGGCGTGCACTCCTTAGTTCTTCATGCTTATATACTTTGCTTTGGGCTCACAAATCATAGAAAATTTTGATTCTTTGTTTTGTGACAGCCCGTTGCCTCACTAGTTACAACTAAAAAAAAAAATTTATAAATTGTGGTTTTGCTCATTCAGCAACCTTCGGAATTAAATATCAACTATTACTATAATGTTTAAAACTTTTTTTCATACGTAGAGAATTGCCTAGTGTCCGACCAACGAAGTTTCTTGTTACTTCAATTAATGTTTCTTTTGTTTGTTTTCACACTTTAAACTGTTCTCTTGTGTGCTTATTTTACACTTAAATAAGGTAATTTTTGGTTTACAGCATGCCTTAAGCCTCAACACGCATTTTCGCACGAAGGAAGCTTCCATTGTCCTTTTCATATTCTCTGGTCATTTTCTTTGGAGATCTAAGAGCATCTCCAATGGTAACTAATCCATTGCTTCACACATGGCAAAAATAAATGAAAAATAGAAAAAAAGAAGTCTCTGATGGATACTGTGCATTTAATAGTTGGCGAGTGACATGTCCAATTACTATTGCTTTATTTTTAAGAGAGAGGGAAGAGTATGATGAGAACGAAATTAAAAAATTGAATAGACAATGTCTAGTGCATCGTCTTGCTCGACGTCCTCCATATTTTTCCCTGCCACATAAGCATTTTAAGCTTACATGGCATAATTGTTATTCCAATGGACATTCCATTGGAGATGCTCTAATATCCATTTTCTCTGCACGCACACCGGTTTCTGTTTTCTTATTCTAGGGTGTGTATGAAATTGACTGTCCAACGATCAGTCGTTTTTAAAATTCATTCTCAACCACACATTCTTTAAGAAATCATTTTTCGCATTTCTCAATACTACTTTTAACCGTACATTCTCCACAAAAAAAAAAAAAAGAATATATCACTTTTCGCAAAAGTTCAAAACCATACACACCCTCATCCACAGCTATCCCATCGTTTCCTCAGCAAATTAACTTTAATCTTTTGTACTTATGCTTTTCTCGTTTCAAGTAACTGTATAAGAGGAGCTTTCTGCTGTTTCTTGTTTCTCTTCTCCTGTCTCGTTGCTCATTTGTCATTTTTTGTCCATATGACTGTTATTCTGCACATTGGTCATATGTCCTTGTATAAGCAAATTTCAGTTCTTTATGAACCGATCATTACCATTGTTTGACTGTTGGGAATGACAGTCAAGTTTTGTTTAATCATCTTGTAAATTTTCCGTTGTTTAAACAAATCGCAGTTATTGAACTTTTCTCCATGAACAATTGTATGTTTTAGAGTGTTTCCACTATTTCATTGTTACAATGACTATCGAGTTACTTTTTGTTTCATCAATCAGTGTAATATTTCATATTTGCGCACACAATGTATAATTATTCTGCTTGAATTCCAGCCAGATGCAGATGTAATATCATGCATTTATTGCGCTCTGGAATCAATCCATGCAGCTTTGCTTATCATGGCTCATGATGGCATGCCTAAGCTTCTGTATAAAGAAGAGGTATGTTGCTTTGGTACAAAAAGGTCTTTCCTCGTATGTAAAATTGCTAAGCTTTTGTGAGTAATTATCATCTAATTTGATCAGTACATTGAAAGAATTCTCGAGTTCTCAAGGCATCAAATCATGGATGTTATGTTCATATGTGATCCGACATATCGTGCTTTGCACAAACCAAATGACAATGGGGCTCTTGAAGGTACACAACCCTGCTCTCTCATTTAACTTCCGCTGTTACTTTCTTCATGGGTGACCACTCAATCTTTTTATTCGTTTTCTATCCCCAAGTGGCTTTTCTCTTTAATATAGAGCAAGACTTTTTGTTTCTTTGTGGAGGGGAATCTGATAAGTTATTTTTCCCATCTTGCATCAGTTGCATGCATACACTTTTCTGTCTTGTATTCTACTACTGGAGTTGGATCATCGGTGCTATATGTTAGAGGCTTTCCTGCGACATACAATGCACACACACCACCACCCCCCCCCCC
>CAVNYN010207370.1:0-44812 GCA_963692815.1 Nyctanthes arbor-tristis | reverse complement strand
CATTTTTGTTTTGGGTTGTGTGTGTGTGTGTGTGGGGGGGGGGGGAACAAGACAACCAAAATGGTAAGAAATATGTTCTGCTAAGTATTTACCGTTAGCAAATTCAATTAGGAAACTTCAATCGTAGTGTGCATTTTTGTACGGCGACAAAGATTTCAAAGCAACATTTGTTCGAGTTTCATTGGTTAGGTGCCAAACTTAGTAAAATATAATGACACACGGCAGATACTCTGAAGTGGAAAAGATTGATCGATTTGGTAATAAATAACAAAGCGTTGTACATTTTAATGTTAACGAGATCAGCTAATGCTCTGAAAAAGACTCTGAAATGACAGTCAGAATAAGATATATATATATATATATATAAGAGAGAGGAGTTGGTTTATATATGGTTTGTGTTAAATGTTAATTATACAAACTGTAGACAACAGAAACGGGAGAAATTTTAAGGTTTTTCATCAATGGCGAGTTGGGGTGTTCCTGAACAAGGCTGGAAAAAAGGGCCATGGACACCTGAGGAAGATAAACTTCTAATTCAATATGTAAGCCAATATGGTGAGGGAAGATGGAGTTCTGTCTCCAGGTGTTCGGGTACGTGGGGATGTTTATAATTACTTAATTTTTTTCCCTCTAGTACCATGTTTGATGATATGTGAATATTCGATATGCAATTACAGGGTTGAATAGGAGTGGAAAGAGCAGCAGGCTAAGGTGGGTGAATTACTTGAGGCCTGGACTCAAAAGAGGCCGTATTACACCTCAAGAAGAAGGAATTATCATGGAACTCCATGCCTTTTGGGGGAACAAGTAAAATGTCTTTACTCTCTCTATCCACTCCCCCCCCCAACACCCAAAAAAAAAAAAAAATCCCCACATACCAACCCACATAGAGATATTATATTTTACATTGTGTGACTGTTCAATGAAAAAATGTCAATTCAACCAATCTAACTCTCACACAATAAGGTGTGGTCACACCAAAATCCAGAGTCCAATATGACAAGATGATCTCGATCGAGTGCACTTGATCGAGGAATTCTCTTCTCATTGAATGGTTATGCCCAACATGTAGGACAATACTGCGTGTGCTCTTTATGTCTCTCTTCACTCATTTTGTGTTTGTAATTCTTCGTACAGATGGTCAACGATAGCCCGGTACCTTCCTGGAAGGACAGATAATGAAATAAAGAACTATTGGAGAACCCATTTCAAGAAAACTGGGAAGCCTAATCAAAAGCAAGAAAAGAAGAAAAATCTCAACCAAAAACAAGTTAACCAGGAAGAAGAACAAAGTGGTGGAAAGAACCCCATTCAAGAAGATCCCACAAGTACTGATGTAAATATATATGATCCACCAAGCAATCATAATCAAGAGACAAGACCCAATGATCCAACGATACTGGATAAGCATATTTTACCCATAACTTATAATCAAGATATTACATCCTTGCCAGATCGCATTGCTCTTGACGATTATCTATGGGGAGATATGTGGAACCTCAACTTCTCTTGAAATGAGGAATGCATCATGGTCATTGTGATCGATTGTCGATTCTTAATCTCAACTTTTTACGACACATGACAATGACATGGTGGAACAAGGCGAAAATGATTTACAGATTCCATTGTATTAATTAATTAATGATCTAGCTTAGAGTAGTTTTGTAATTTTGATTTGCATGGGTGTGTTTCAATATTTTCATGTTAATATATATCCTTAAACCTAGATAAATGCTAGAACTTGAAATTACATATAATCATGTGGTTGTGAAGTTTATTTTTCTATGATTTTAAAGACTATACCTATACTAGTTTACATTGAATCCGACCAAGTAATGATGGGGGAAAAAAGACTACTTTTATGATGAAAAACTAGAAGCAATTGCATTACAATGATTAATTTTTTATTTTTTTGTGTGGTTCGAACCTGAGCCTCCATGTTCAAAACGCGAATATCTAATTTTTGTATTACAATTTGAACCACACCCCATTAGAATGTATTAGTATTGCAGGCTGCCATAGTAATGGTTTAATTTGTTCTTTATAGCTACTTTTGGTGGGAAGACTAAAGAGAATTTTTTTTTTTGTTTTAAATGTGGGAAATAATCATTTCAATATATGATTTATTTTATTTTTTTATTGGGAAATATGTGTGATTGATTTTGAAATTGAATAATGCTATGTAACATTAGTGGTGCTTGGCACCAGTCTACATGACAACTAATGTGACATTGAATGATAAGTGAAATTAAATGAATAAATAAAGAACCCACTTGATTTAACTTATCATTCAATGCTACTTTGATATGGTGCTAAGCACCAGTGGTGCTAAATAACATTACTCTTTGAAATTTGACTTCTTGACCAATTTTTTTTTTTTCTTTTAAAATGAAATTCCACAAAAATATAGTCAAGGATAAAGGGAAGAAAAATAAGAAGAATCAAGAAACGGCAGGGATAGACTTGCGTCGTACATAAAATAAATGGTAAAAATGGAAAATTAATTAACTAAGCATTAAGAAGCTTCTCGAGTACTACATAATCTATTTATTTATGTAATGGGGCATTACATGATTTATTTATTATTATTTACTTTGGAATATAATATCACAGAATAGAAGCCAATGACTACTCATGGCTCTATGTGGATATATGGAGTAGCATTAATAGAAGGTTTGGCCAATTTTTTATTTGTTAAACCCATTTAATTTATATCAACAATACCATATTAAGGTAATGGCGTGTCTCATCCTAGATATGGTAATTGAATAAAAAATTGTTTAAAAAGTTTTAGTTTCGTGTACAATTATTATGTGTTTATCGTATATTTTTTGGCGCATTTGCCAGAAACTTCAAGAATTATATATCTTTCATAGCACATCTGAATTTTATTTATTTATTTATATAATAACATATTAGAGACATTTTAACTGTGTCATATTCTCTTCGAATGAACTCTAAACTATGTCGGATATTGATGACTTGGGTATCATAGTAACTTTGTTCAACATGGCAACGACACAAATCAAATATGATCACTTCAATGAATTCATTTCGTGCTAAAAAATTATGAAAACGCGATTATTAAAAGACCTTAGCAGAAAAATCTTTCTTCACATCATGATATGATCAATTCCACAACCCTCCCCACAGATAATCATCAATAGCAATGCAATCAGACCACGACGAAACGTCTTGGTGCGTCATCACGGGCAAGAAATGGCTATCCGGCGGAGGGTATGTAACTAATGGCTCTTGCTTATTACTTGGGGGATCAAATATATTTTCATGAATATTAAGGGGATCTGTGTGCATTGAGGAGGAGGAGGAAGAGCTTTTGTTGCCACCATTGATCTCTTCTTGTTCCTGAATGTTTTGGTGTTTTTGGACCAACTTTTTCTTCATTTCTGAAGATTGGCCTGTTTTCTTGAAATGGGTTCTCCAGTAGTTCTTTATTTCATTGTCGGTTCTTCCTGGGAGATACCGGGCTATGGTCGACCATCTGCGTGTTTCATTAGAATTCCATGCTATAAATGAGTGAAGAAACAGAGATAAAGAGTACATTTACATGTAAAATATATACAGAGAGAGTGTTAAGAGGCAATTACTTGTTGCCCCAAAGAGCATGGAGTTCAATGATTATTCCTTCCTCCTGTGGTGTAATGCGGCCTCTTTTCAGCCCAGGCTTCAAATAGTTCACCCACCTTAGCCTGGAGCTCTTTCCATTCCTTTTCAATCCTGTTCATCAAACAACCCACAAACAAGAAGTTAAAACCTTGTTATCCGCCCGCGCATGACAAGTACTTTTCTTTGATTTCACGTCTATCTTATCCTATCCAATACAACATACCGAGTCTATAAACTATCAAGCATCAATGTGAATTCGTACCTGAAGACCGAGCAACAGAGCTCCATCTTCCTTCACCATATTGGGCTACATATTGAATGAGAAGCTTATCTTCCTCAGGGGTCCATGGCCCTTTCCTCCATCCTTGCTCTGAAACACCCCAGCCTGCCATTGATCCAAGACACTTGGGGGATTAATTTCAGTTATTTCTTTAGGGTTTTGCCTGGATTTTGTATGACACAAATTCCACACAATATCTTCTCTTATATATATGTGCACTTGATTGTCATTTCAGAGTCATTTTCACTCCATTAAACAGATTGCTGCATTGATTTGGTTCTTTATTACCAAATCAATCTTTTCCAGTGCAGAGTATCTGCCACGCGTCATTCATTACACTGATTTCTTATTTCTTTTCTTAACCAATCAACCTTAACCAAGTGTTTCTTCCTAATCTTTGTCACCATATGGAGAAGCATGCTAATTAAAGTAATACATAATTCTTAAGTACATTGAATCCCCTCCCTAGATTTGTAAAATCCCATAAACTTTATGATAATCTAACAATTTCTTGAACCTAAGATATTCATTAGTTGTTTTGATGTCACGTTGAACTCCTATAATAGAAATCTTGTTAGAAATAGTCTCATCTTTTACTACTTCTTGAAGTGCTTTTTGAAGAAGTTTTTTCTAAGAGCTTTTTCAATAGAAAAAAACTTGTTTATTATACTCAAAAGAGCATACTTCTAAATCTTTGACTTTTCAAAAACCATTCCAAGCATATGCTAACAATATCGAAAACATAATCTTAACTAAGCCATAAGAATCATTAGTGGGGGGTTGGTGTGTCTCCTAGAAAACGGCTTGTGCTCCAATTACAATGCAACACATGTTAGTGTTAATACATAATCTTGAGGTTTATACAATGTTTTAAGATATAATTAAGCTCTAATGATGAGATATTAATTAAAGTATATTAAGAAGCTTCTTGACACCTTTTGATCAGGTTATAATGGGGCATTACGTCAGAAAACTCGTGGACTGGAATAGCATTTACAGAATGGTTTGGGGATATTTTTAATTGGTTAAACTCATTAGTTTATATGATTAATGCCATAAATAGGCAGTTACGTGTATCGTTCTTGTAATTGAATATTAATAAAGCTTTTCAACAAGGCAGTACGAGACCTAGATTTGATCTTTTATGGGTCTAAGATCTTCTTGTTCTTGAATTTTATTTTATATAGTGCTTAAGGAAAAGTATGAAAGTTTAGTTTCTCATGTACATCATAGTTTCTCATGTAGATCACACTTTTTGTTAGGTTTTGTTCAACAATTTTGTGATAGATTTTGAATCTAATTGATGGGTTAATGTCGGATTTCTATGATTTTATTATAGGGAAAAATCTGTCTTCTAATCACTTGGGTACATAGAAATTTGACAAGCTACCAATAAATTTTGGGAAAAGATGTACGTCACAGTGTTGTTTAGTTGTTGACTTGTTGCATGTTGTTATAGTTTAAGAGCGAGCAGTGATTGTAGAGATGAGAATTTAACCCTATCTAATTAAAATTTGATGGGGCCATGCTGAAAATTTCCCGCCCACGCGGGATGGGAGATCGGGGCAACGCAGGCCAACTCATCGAATTTTTGGTGGGTCAGAGGGACGGGACGAGTTGGTGAGATTTCTTCGTGAGGCCGGGCGGCTTGGGAGACCGACTCAAGGCGAACAAACTCCGTTGTCGTCACTATTTTCATGTTACGGGAAAGGTTACCATTGATACTTTTGAAATAGTATGAATGAATAATATGTCGGCTAACAATTTGAGATGAGCCAAGTCTGAAGATTATTTGATACTTGTCCAGATGTGTTAGATCATTCTCATCACAATGCCTTTTTCTTTTGAGCAATTCTAAGGAGACATGTAAAAATGACATTAATAAGTGACATTTTTATGTGACACATATTTATTGAGTGATGATCACATGATTACTTTTTAATTATCCAATACAAGTGTGTAACATAAAAATATCACTTATTAATGTCTATTTTTCATGTCTCCCTAAAATTTTTGTTTTCTTTTCTTTTAAATGAGTTTCGCTATTTGTAAATAATTATTTAGACAATCATTTATAAAATATGATAAATTTATCGTCTTATCTTTAAATTATTTTTTCCCAATCATCCAATACATATTGGTAAGATTGTGAATTTACCCTTATTTTGTAAAAAAGTGTCTGAATAATTACTTACAAATAGAATTTTCCCTTTTTCCCCCTCCCGTCACAGAATCTTCAACTGAAGTTCTATTGTGTGTGCAATAGGCTTATCGCATATATCCGTCCAAATTAAGACAGACATATTTCTTTAATAAATTGCATGTCCTACCCGTTGAATCTTCAATTGAAATTTAAGCGTGTGGAACTCATTATATATATATATATAGACACACACACTAGTGCAGCACGTGTTCCGTTTTGCTTTTGCTCTAATCCGCGTAGATTTTATAGTTAGCTGTGTTGATTTATGATTAGCGTAAACTATAACAGTTTTAGAGCAACTGTGACAGTTTTAGAGCTCAACATATGCTTGTCTCTTTGAAACATAAGCAGAGAGAACACCTAGTTATGATGAGAACAAGAAAACTAAAGAAGAGCTAAACATTGAACATTGAAAATAAGTTCTATGAAAACATTTAGTGTTAATACATCAACATAGCAATAATGCAATATGCCGACTCTTGAACTGATCTAACAAAATGCAAAACCTCCAAATGTTGATGGCCAATTCTCTATCCTTTCACAAAATTTTAGAGTCTACAATAGATGAAAAACACATTTAAGATTGCAATTTAAAACTAAAAAACTGATGTAAAAGCTTCTAGGTTCCAAATATTTCAGTACACGTAGAAAATATAAGACAATGGTGTTTATCCTTTAAACTCATAAAATTAATCTTAATTTCAGCCACACAATTTTGTGGAATGCACCAATACATGTAACTGCTATTCAATTTTTTGATAGGTACAAGAATAAATATTAGAAAGACATTGAAAAATAGAGTGAAGAAAGGAAGATTTAAAGAATTCATACCTGGTAAGGAATATAAGTATCTTGAGTAGCAATGATTCTTTTGTAACAATGAGTCAATCATAGCTAGTAAGGAATATAAGTACCTTGACTAAGTAATAATCTCTACCGATATTTTATTCATGACAAGGGAAGAAACTCCCAATTTGCCCCCCTTTCTTGAGAATGTAAACTAAAAAACGGTGGAACTCATGCATACATATAAGATATTGACAAACTCACAATTTATAAAAATAACCTAAAGAATAAAATTTGGTTAATTCTATCCCAAGAAAAGAACCAAAAGAATCTTACATATAGATACAAAATTCTGTCTCCGCATACATGAATAGCATTGAAAGTTAATAATTTCATTCATAAGAAAAGTGAAAACAATTTCAAACAAACAATTTCAAACGAATCACAAGACTTTGATAATTCCACTGTATTGTCTAACCATTTGACGGAGAGTTCAAAGAAAATTTTGTGCTTAAATAAATGTATTACCTAATCACAGGCCACCAATTTTCCAGAGCCTAAAATGCATCTTCTCATGACCGTCATGTTCTCCCACCATGTTCTTCCTGAACATAAGCTCGCACATTAATGACTAAATAAATATCTAACATATCACATTGAAAACTCATCATACTCAAATACAATAAGCAATTTTAACTGAGAAACATAATTTGAAATCTGTAATGTGACACTTTGTCTCAAGTCAAATTTGGAGAATACGGATGTTTAAAGCAACCAGTTTTGCTAGCTATGATAATTAAAATGCAAAATCAGTTTAGATTAGAAACGGAACATAATGATGTGCAACTTATTTGGAAGTTGCAAACTTCAATTCATTTAGAGCCAGCAATTTATTCAAGATTTCTAGCATGGAAAATTTATGCAACTAATGATAATTAGAAAGAATGCTCACCACAAGTTTCATGTTGTGTGTTCTCTTTAACATTAAAGAGCCAAGTATATTGTGCATTGCGTCTCCTAATAGGGCACATGATAGGGGAATATATAATCCAAATTAAAGGAAAATAACTGCTGCCAGGAACATTTTGCTTATACAATTTGATAAATGTTGTGATCCTATAAATGTAATTTCCAGTAAGATAAAAAATATCCTTTAAGCCTACAACGTTAATTCAGGAACCGTTGATAACTCGTAAAACTTCTCACTTTGATCTTACGTCCATTAATCAGTCTTGCTACAGCTGTCTACAAGTTTGATCACATGAACAATGTCTATTTTGATGATTTTCAGTCGGCATAAGAGAACCTTGGATAAGAAGTTACCTGTAAAACATGGGAATTTCCATTGTCTGGATCTTTCATTATCTGCAGTACTTAAGAACAATTAGAAACCAGCAGAAACTAAGCATTTTGTTGAATAATAAGCAAGCAATCGGCAATAAGAAAATTACAGTAAAGTTGCAATAGTGGTAGCAGACTTTCGTTAGCTTATAGACTAAGCCGAATGCCTTTAATTTTTAAGAACAAAATAACCTTGTACATGCAATTAATTACCCATATTTACTTAGATAAATAGTGAAATTATCGACAATGCTTTGGTTGAAAATTAGAACCAGAAAGCCAGAACCAACAAGACAATGATACAATCCCTTCAATATTTCAAATTCTAATTGGAAAACAGAAGAATAAGCACCCATGAAGCGCATAAACAAAAATAAAAATTATGTACGTGTAATACCTTTCATAAAATATGACAACAGATTTGCAACTCGCTAAAACTCAATCTTGATTAGAGAAGTTGAGAGCACGAAAAAGAAAAGATAAAACCACAGGCCTAGATGTGACAAATCTAATAATCTACTTCTAGTTTTCTCAAATTCCATTAACATAGTATTAAACAAGCAGTAAACGCAGAAATTACGTACAGAAAGATTTAGCACACTCTTATGTGGTTCTCCCAAGTCCTTGGTAATTCTTCAACTGACCTACACAATCAATTTAAAGCAAAAATCGAAATTAAATAAATTATTGAAGGCATATAAAATAAAAGGGCTGTTGACTTTTGCAACGGAAATCATTGGCAAACTGAGATAAACAACCACCATTTACAAAACATCCCGTCCCTATTAGCCTCATTCTTGAGTTGGATTTCTACAAAATACTTGGAGAAATTTGAGATATAGTGAACAAGCAAGCTTTGAAAGAAATAAATTTCGTTGTGAGATCGGAAGAGCAAATAAACAGGCAAAGAGAGTGAGACATCGCCATGGCTGCAAAGAACCTGATTGTATATGCAAGAAAGAAATACAAGCTCTTCCGATCTGTAAATTTCCCTTCTCACAAAGCCATCCAGGTTTGCCACACCAAGATACGGGTCCGATCCTCACACTCGACTCACACGAAAAACATAATCACAGCCTATAAACAGAATTAGGAGCAGCAGCAGCAACAAAAACATTAGGAAACAAGATCGGAAGAGCACACGAAATCTATAGAAATTGATGTAAAAGATACATTTAATTGGCGCAATAATTTAACAAATCGGCATACCAAACAGTTAAAATAAAGTCTGACCCCAAACCTCCAAATCTGAAACGAAAAATAGAAAAGACACCACAACAATCAACTGGGGGAAAAGTGAACCTAAGAACAGACCTCCAAAGCCGAATACACTGCAGAAATAAGTGTAGCGAAACCGTAAGCTCAGGAGAACAAGCTCCCAGGCAGAACAATTGAGGTTGGCAAATTCACAATTAGCAATTGAGAAATCTGGTAATCACACGTACAAGGGTAAAAAAGGAAATTGATTGAAAAAGATGGGGGCATTTTCGAAAAGACACTGTTCTTAGGAACAGTGAAATTGGAGAATTCATTTCTTTTATATATATATATATATATATAGTTGGGTATATATATATTTTTTTTAAGTTAGACAAAGTTCTTTTGCAATAACTCTTTTTTCATTTTTTTTCTTTTTTACCCCTTCTCCTCATAATATTCAACTGAAGTTCTATTAAACGTACATACATGATTACAGATAAGAAAGTTTTATCAAAGTCAACTTTTATCTTTGATTTTTACCTCCACTACCAATCACGTCTTTTTAATATGAGCATTACTATCTATGTTAACTTATTAGTTGTAAACCAATTTACAACATATAGGTCTTGCCTATTCTGACAAGTCAAGAAGTCCACACTTTGGTTGTCATGGAGCTCACAATGAATTTTAAATATCAAACATTTCCTTCTAAGTCAACGCTTTGACTTTTATTATGCGTAAATTATAGGTTTATCATCTTTAGTTATCAATCTAATATTGAAAAATATAGGATCACATCCTTAAGTAGATGAATTCTCCTACTCAGTCTACGTGGAGCTGATGTGTTCTAAGGAACCATATTCCTATTACTAGTTTGCACCTCATCAAATGAAGTGTATCCACTAGCACATCTAATGGATCAATTTCTTTTGTGGTTTCTCGAACCTCTTCAAGAATCACTCCCACTATTTTCTTAAAATAAACAATTTCTCTAAGAATACAATATAAGATGACATTCATCTCAAATGTGGAGTATAATCGTGTCCAAAAACTCATGTTGGATAATCAACAAAAATATATTTCATACATTATTACTCAAAATAATTTTGACTTTCATCAATCTACTTAGATGGAACACGTTTTAGAGTGTAACATGCAATCTCTATTGCATATCTCAAAATAGGTTTGGAATAACTGTTTAGCATATCAAATTGTAACAACTTCCCAAAACAAGTTTGCAATCTCTAATATGTACAACTTCCCTTAAAATACACCATTATATAATCATGTATTTATAGGAATTCACTGCAAGAGAATCTCATTCTTTGTAGATAATCAATTATACCTATAAATATGCCTCACTCCGATTATATCTAAGTGTTAGAATATCTTTCAAAATGGCTTTCCCTTTCCCGCTTGAACTTTTGAACATTTCAAAACTTTCATGTATAAACTTGATCAAGTACATAAAACCTTATCTAATATAGTCATCACTGAATTTGACAAAGTAAGAAAAGCTACACTTGACATTTGTCCAAATACATCAATAAGGATCATGACTTATTTGTCTTTAATGTCAGAATTGGATATAATCTTGATTATCTTTTATACCTCTTTTGTCTTCAATTCTGATAATAGACCTTTTAGGATTTAAAATCTAGATATTATCGATCTTATTTCTTTAGTAGATTCTACAATCAAGAATAATCATTATTCTCAATCTCAATAGAACACTATTCATGTCTAAACATGAGTCAGAAATAACGTTCTTCATAAGAACTCAACTATAATATCAATATTCTTATCTTAAAACAAAACAAAAGGTAATGATAAAAATAGGTCTTAAATGTAGCCACTATTACTTCATTTCCTACTATAGGTCATATTCTTTCAGTCAGTAGTGATCTACTCTATTTCAATCTCATTCATATTTTGAAAAATATGGAATCAATATCCAGTATCTAATACTTTAGAGACTAAAGGTAATTTTATCACTCTCATCTTATAGTAAGATCTTCTCGAAGATTTCTTTCTTTCCAAGCTGATGATTATATATGCCTTACAGTTTTTTATTCTAATATTCTTTGTCTCTACAAAGATCAGTGGTTTTAGATATATGTTTTTATACACTTTTAACTGTATTACTAATCGTTTGGTATCTTTCTCAAAGTTCCATCAACACTGCCTTTAAGTATCGTTAAAGGCTTCAATGGTCAATACTTGCCCTTATATCACATTGATGATAAGGTCAACAGTTCTAACATATTAAATAGAATAGTGAGTAATATGAATCTAATTCATACATCTCAGTTTACAATAAATTGTGATAAGCCATCAGATAACGATTATAGATCTAAGTCAATACTTAGCTTAATTTCTCGTTGTGTTTCTGAATAGCATTTAGAGTTTGTACTACTTAGTATAGTTCATCCTTCAACTCTTCAAGATGAATAGTAACAGTATAAACTTCTGTACTCACATGCAATATTTACAACTCATAATAGCAAGTATCGCACATACTCATTATGTTCATCATCAAATGTTGTTTGTAAATTTGCACTATTCTCGTAAAACTTCCTTAGTAGAAATATTCGCGTAATCTATTTTAAGACATATCCATTTTTCTTATTTGAGAACTATTCTCATTATGATGTCAGTTCTATAATTTTGGTCTGAAAATTTTATTGACATCTAACATGCCAATTAATTTTATAAATATATTCATTATTCAAATATGTAATAATGAGATATAATAGAATTAATTGATGTTAGAAATTAATTTGACATGGACTTTTATCAAATTAATTATGCCCTCACTGAATTAACAATCCCTTTGCATTAATTATTGAAATTCATTTGAATTTCCAATGGGTTAGGATCCTGTCTGCTTTATTAGAACATTAAGTAACTCAACAAATCCCAATAAAACATTCAGGTAGATACACTATCAATCACATCTTCATGACTCCTAGATCATTAAGTAGACAACTACTTGTCACGTATATCTTATATACTTTACTTGGCATGCCTCTAAAATTTTATTTCCTTGAATGACTCAACAAAAAATAAAATCTTACTTAAATTCAACTCACTGTTCAGAAACATCAAATGTTTCATAATGAAAAGCATGTCCATGAATGAACAGCCTTGAATGACTCAACAAGCTGACATTAGTAATGTACTCTCGGTTTTCACTATAAAAGTAGAAGGCCTGTATTAACATTTAATACGAATTTAATATTTAATTAAAAGATCGGTCTCATCTCAATCATGTATAGCAATAACATCCGATATGTAATTAACTATACATAATTAATAAGCGCGGATTATTATACTTAATTATATATTAGAGATTAAGAAGATTAGATGATTAATTTTAGGAGATTTTGCATTTGATCATCTTATGTTAAATGCAAAGATTCTCCAATTTTCCTTTTGTCAATTTGTATCATATACTAATTGTCTTGTTATATTTCAAACAATAAAGGCAAAAAAATAAATTAAACTGAATAGTCATAGCTAGTATCATATACTTGTTTATTGCAATCAATCATAGAATTCTAGTCCATAATAATCCACTAAATTCATTCAATTAATATCACATATTAATTAACATATATCAATTTCTAGATTTGGTATTGACAATAGTCGTCTAAACCAATTTAGACAAGATGGAACGGACCAATCGAAATTAAATAATTAATCTAATTAATCAAATAATTTCGCATCAATAAAGTCAATCAATTAATCGTATTAATTAACCAACTTAATTAGCAATTGGAGACTACCACAAAATAACTCTTTATTTTGTTGTTCATATCAAAATAGTTTTGGAAAAATTTAGGGTTGAAATCACATTTTAAATTAAGTCAAAATTCAACTTTGTCCAAATTAATAATTTTACAAAGTTTAAATTTCGACTCAATTGAAAACTTCTAAAATTTTACAAAAGTTCT
Organism: Nyctanthes arbor-tristis; assembly: GCA_963692815.1. Lineage (NCBI taxonomy): Eukaryota > Viridiplantae > Streptophyta > Magnoliopsida > Lamiales > Oleaceae > Nyctanthes > Nyctanthes arbor-tristis. Next base: position 31,419 of record CAVNYN010207370.1, on the reverse strand, counting down.
AAATTGTAATTCAACCCCCGAGGACCCATTTGTCAAATTGAAAAATATGAGACAAATTCTAAAATTTCAAAAATTTTAGGGTCAATCTATAAATTCCAAAACTTGGAAGACTGTCTATACAATTTCAGAAATTATATAGACCTCCTTGTACGTGTCTGAAACACATAGGGCTTGCTTGTCCAATTTCTAAAGTTGCACAACAGGCCCCAGTTCCTAAATAATCTGAGGCAGACGGAAGCGGCAGCTAAGGCTAACCCTAGCCGTCGGATGTTCCGCTCAGCAGGCACTGCTTCAGAAGCAGCCCTGCAAGCTGCTACATTGGGGCGCCGAAACTTTTCCAGCCCCCTTATGCTGCTACGAACAGCATCAGTCATATGATATTTGTAAATTTGCATTATTCTTGCAAAACTTCTTTATTAGAAATATTCGCATAATCTGTTTTAAGACATATCTATTTTTCTTATTTGAGAACTATTCTCATTATGATATGAGTTCTATAGCTCATGTTTGATCCTTTTATCCAAATACATTATAATCTCACATATCTCATTTATAACCATAAATTTCAAACTTCTATTAAATCTACATATATTAAATTTACACCACTTATTTCACATATTTATAATTTCTCTTTATAAATCAACTACCATAAATTGAATCAAACAAGCACATAATTTTGGTCCGGAAATTTTATTGACATCTAACATGCCAATTAATTTTATAAATATATTCATTATTCAAATATGTAATAACGAGATAGAATATAATTAATTGATGTAAGAAATTAATTTGACATGGACTTTTATCAAATTAATTATGCTCATACTGAATTAATTATCCCTTTGCATTAATTATTGAAATTCATTTGAATTTCCAATGGGCTAGGATCCCGTCTACTTTATTAGAACCTTGAGTAACTCAATAAATCCTAATAAAACATTCAGGTAGATTCACTATCAATCACATCTCTATGTGACTCTTAGATCATTAAGTAGACAACTAATTGTCACGTATATCTTATATACTTTACTTGACATGACTCTAAAATTCTATTTACTTGAGTGACTCAACAAAAAATAAAATCTTAGTTAAATTCGACCCACTGTTCAGAAATATCAAATGTTTCATAGTGAAAAGCATGTTCATGAATGAGATGCCTTGGGTGACTCAACAAGCTGACATCAGTAATCCACTGTTAGGGCCTCCTTATGCTGCTGTTGTTCGCAGCCGCACCTATGCCCCCTGTTGTTGCGAACGACAGTGGTAAATCGCCACCACAGGCAATGAAGGAGGCTGCTGTTCACAATAGCAGCGGCCATCGCTGCTTCTCTGCCTGGAGCAGTAGCAGCTACTGCTGTTGTTCTAGAGGCGGCTGCGGCGGCGGCTGTCGCTGTCTCCTTTTCGCTGTGCTTCTGTTCCATCTTTTTTTTTTAATTGCGGATTATGAAATCAAATTTCACAATTAGAAATCTGAATCTCACTCAGATTTAATTGTCAATAATACAAATCAAATTGATACATGTAACAATAACATTTATTGTGAATTTCATCAATAGTATTAAACAAATTCTAAAGAGTAACAAGGTAGGCTCTGATATCACTGTTAGGAATTGAAAAATATATGCACAGGGAAAATTAAATAAACATTCAATTCTTGCCTATAATCAACCTTATACTTCAAAAGAATTGATGATAGAAAAATACCTATTTGATGAACGCCATGAACTGCAAATCCAAATTGACCGTTGGAGCATTGCTTATCACCATAGCCGTCCAATTGTCCTCCTCTAACAGCAATCTACACGGTAAGAATGGACTAGGAACTCCATAACAACGAACAATACGAAGCGAATTTATGGGAGTATGTTTAGGGTTTTGTCAGCTTCATGTGCTAGCAAGAAGTCGACAGAATATCCACAATCACATCGTGTAAAATTCTTCATACTAATTTTCCCTATTGTATCTCTCTATTAAACCCTAAACACAAGACGTCAATTTATAGTTGTAGGATGTAAAACCGTAATCGTATTTGGGTTTCCATGAGCCTACAACTAAGCGGCCCAATTAATCAATCTCATTATTTAATTCAACCCGATTAAACTCGGTCTAACTATTTGGACATTGGACATCAATTCCAACATGTAGAAGGTGAATAAATTTACCTTTGAGTAATTATATATACTGTGAAAGTAACTATTTTTTAATATATTAAGTAAACTAATTTATTTTTTAAAATTATTGTGACATTAATCATTTATTCATTTTCATCATATTATTATTATCATCAGCAAACTTCTATTAACGAGTAGTTTAAACGTGTGTTGCACGTTATATGATAAATCAAAATAATGTTTTGCTAAATAATGATCGACAATCATATGTACTACACGTATCTTATAGACACAGTACTAAAGTAAATGAAAAAGTAGTAGTGATAATGACACAATAGAGTGGTTATTAATTACATTCTAACCTATCTTCGATGGAACTTTTTAATCATAATTAAGATGTCATTTACTAAGACTTTAAATATTAAATAATTACACAATTGTGATAAGGATAGGGTTGGTATTAAAAGAAAAGGTTAGGGACAAAGTGGAGAAGTAAATGTTTTACGACTTTTATATATTAGTGATTATGATATATTATTCCTAATCCCGTCGAAAAAGGATATTACTCATATTGATGGTTTTAGTCCAAACAAATTTCATTAACACGATCTTAAGTTGAGCTGCATTAATTATGTTTTCCCCTTATTTGAAATATTTCATTCTTTTTTTTGTTTTTTTTTTTTTGGTTTTTGAAGGATTGAAATATTTCATTCTTAAAAAAGTTTTTGTGAGAAAAAATGTTATAAGTGCAAGATGTATGTGCTCAGTGGTAGTACCGAACTTATGTATGAATATTTTTATATGTGAATATTTACACCACAAAATGATCATACATAAGTATATCATAATTAAATAGAAAAAAATATGTCATTTTAGGTTCGAGAGTGGAGATGATTTTGCATTTGAATTTGTCTTCTTGTATCCTCGTATAACTCATCGTTAAGAAAATATATTGGGAAAATATAATGTAAATATATAATAATATATTTATACCTTTCCATATAATTAGTTTTCACTTATATATTATTATAAAATTAGAGCTATATATATTAATATTAATGTAAATACACGATCCACTAAAAATAGGACAAATAATCATCCAAGCATCCAAACTAATCTAATCAATAATTGCAATTGTTATCCCTTTGTGAGAGAACCTAAATTACGTTAGTGGATAGCACAAATGTGTTAAAGAAAGAAGAATAGAGATAAAGAAAATTAAAAAGAAGGTTACTAGTGAAATATTTATATAGTATTATGTCTTTTATATTAACTTAAGTACATATTTGTCATGTCTTTTACATAAGCTATAATGTCAATATATGAACGTTTTGAAAGATTTGTTTAAACTAAAATGTTAATAACTAACCTCATTTATTGTTTACCAAGTTTAAAAAGAATTAAATTATTAATAAATTTTTGTATAAAACCTTATTTGACGCTTAGTTTTTCTTCTTTTTTAAGAAAATGTAAGTAAATATTGATGTATAAAATTCACGTACACGTGATTACTTAATTTTCTTCTCTTTGGAAATTCCCGTACATAAGTACATAACAATTATAACAATGTACCATTAAAAAAACAATTATAACAATACAAGAAATTGGGTAAACGAAGTGGGCTGAAACTAAACTAATTAATTGGGCTTTGAGAATTAGAGATTAATTGCTAATGGGCTTCAAATATTGGGCCTTTTATATTCATTTTTCATCTCCATTCCCCTTTCTTCTTCACATGACTTCCTATTCTTTTGCAATCCCCAACCAACTGCGACTGTTAGGGAAAAAAGGTTTTGAGTTTCAAAAAATTTTGTAGGGGCGACAAACGTTTCGGCGACCGACTTTACCGGGGCAATCGCTCCCCATGCCCCCTCGTCCCTCCGTCCTTGTATGTGCTAATTAATGCAAAATGTGTGACGACAAAAAGTTGAGAACATGTGTGTCACAAAGAAGAAGATTAATGTTGTTTAATGTCCCTACAAAATACTCTCTCCGTCTCAAATAAATAGTCCAATTTACATTTTCATAAGAATTAAGAAAAATTCTTGAAAATCATTATACTATTTAATATAAAACTAATAGTTATTACTAAACATATTAAACAAGCCCTTCAAAAAAAATTAAAAAAAAAACATTAAACAAGGTAATTTAGTAAAGAATAAAAAATAACATCTCAAATTAAAAGCATAACTCTATACGGAGACAATTCAAAAAAGAAAACATGATTATATATTTGAGACGAAAGGAGTATAACAAGAACAAAAACTCAAATCTTATGCTAAAAGCTTAATATGGCCACATCTTGTGTTTCATAAGTTTGGGTATTGGAACAGCTAATTCAACATGTTTAAATATTTGACTAAAAATAAATGACTGAATAAAAAAAAAAATCTTAAAATAACATATTAATTGCGGTAGTGTGGAATTCAACCGACGTTGTAGGATCTATTTTCTATAAAATCACCACCTTACTTCTTGATAATGCCTTGTTGCATGAGGAGCGAGTGGGTCTCATATTGATTCGTATTAGAAAAGGTCTATTTGGTAATCATTTACAACATGAATTCAAATTCAAAATTCATAGCGGCACACACATTTCTCTAATTATGTAAGCTTTTTGGAATGGATTATAAAATCAATGAGTGTGGCTTGATCTGGTGAGAGGTTGATCAAGCACTCTTGTGCCGAACATATAGGTTGATGTAGTAGCGATCACTATTGTGATCTATAAAAGTAGTAATATTCTCACATGATCTATAAAGGTGGTAATATTTTTATACTAGTTACTGATATCATGTCACATCATTATATGGTGGTGCTATGTCACTAAAAATATGGTGTCTGAGACCTACTATGATTTGGTGTCGCCATGTATGGAAAATTTGAATTGTTATGTCTAATAGGACTCAAATTTTCTCAATTTGGCAGGTGTGATGTATCAAAAAGTAAACATTACGGGTGCTAGTGCAATTTCTCTAATTTCTCATAATAATCTTTACAAAACTAATGTAAAAATACATGGGAATTGGGATATGCAGTTTGGCTTGAGGCATTGGCACAGAATTTCAAAATTGAAAATCCAACCAGGTAGGGTTTTTGTTTTGCAGTTTCCAGGTACACACACCATCAACATGGTAACTTCCTCCACTACTTTCTGTATATAAACTTCTGTTAGTTTTTGTATGTTCTGTCTGTTTCCAAACTAAAGCAAAGCGGAAACCCTCTTCACATCAGTCTCCGCCGCCGCGAAAAGCCAATAGTCGAAGCAAGCAAGAATAACGAGAACCAAATAAACACATCCGACATGGGCGGTACTGATGAGAAAACTAGACAAGAAGAGAATAAGCAGACGGAAGCTCCCAAAATGGCGACTTTTGATCTCAACGATTTTACCATAATCAAAGAAGGGGAAGCCGAGATTCTAATGCACGCCAAGAATGAAGTCTTCTTCAATAAAACCCAGGTTGGGAGTCTTTATTATTTTCTTTTAAACCATGTTAACCATTTTTAGTTGCAGATTGGATTTTCAACATTTTTTTTTGACAAATTGATATCCCCATGAAATGAGGCTTCATTGTTGTCAAATTGTTGTTCTACGTTCAATTATTGTAAAAAGACTGGTTTTTACCTTTTTCTTTCCAATAGGTGTAATCTTTGGATATGATATCTATAACTTGTTTTCTTCTATAATTGGAGCTTTTAGCTTGCTCTTTTGTGTATGCTACCACTGTTTGGGAAGGGAATCTGATGCTTTCCTGTTTCATGTGTGTGTGTTCTTCAAAATTAGTCGGTCATTGTGATTTGAGTCTGTGAAATTCAACCTCTCCAGGTTAATAATCGGGATATGTCCATTGCTGTTCTGAGGACATTTATATCAAAATACAAAGAAGAACATGAAGCTAAGTCATCCAAAAGAATGAAAACTGGACCTAAAGCTTCAGATGTGTCCGCCACTGAGGTGGAGGCAGGCACCGATTCCTCAACTCATAATGAGAAATCTAATGGTGATTGTGACATCTCAGAGGACATATCCCATGATGAGCCAAGCAGCATCTTGGAAGAACAAGCCTCATCGCTAGAGGGAAAAAGCCGGGGAGAACTTAAGCCACCACGAGTGCTGGAGGTTCTTATTGATTATGTTACTATTGTTGCTTCTCGTTTCAAGCAAGTGCTCCGCTATGAGCATTTCCTTTTTCCTTTTCCGTTCAACTTTATTGTAATATATCATCTATGCGTTTATAGGCTTTGTCTGCTTCTGGACTCAGGGCTTTAAGATATGCACGTGAGGTTGATGGTATTGGTCAAGTTGTTGCTCTGGACAACGATAAAGGTAGTTTCATGTTTTTAAGCGTTGTAATAGAAAAATCTTTGTGCGGAAAAGGAAATCTATTATCATTCATCTGCTGAATATTTTGAAATTTCTTGTTCTGGATTAATTTTTACATCCAAAGTCCAATTGGGTACTTGATTTGCCCATTATTACCACCCATGTGTGTATTCCATTTGCTCAATAGAGATTTTATTTCACCCTTTCAAGTGTAGTAGTAGAAAATCCAGTTTGAGCATTTTTCATTCATTTGCGTGCAGAGTTTGAGAAACCCTCTTCTTAAATGGATCTTATTCCAAGATTGAACTTGATATTCCCATCGTGCATGTGCATCTCTTTTGCTTGATAAGGATATTATTTCGTGTTTTCTAATGTCAATTTCTATAGGAATGTTATTTGCATTTGAGAACTATACATGCACATTATTACATGTAAACATATCCCATTTGCTCAGTAAGGATCTTATTTCATGTTCTGAAGTGTAATAGTAATAAATTCTTATTGCCAAGAAGGACGTTTATTGTTCATTGTCCTGCAAGATGCTTTGAGATGTCTTCTTCTTTGTAAGGATTTCCAAAATATGCCCATAATAACTGGCCCATACTCCATTAGCTGCTCTGGACACAAGGTTGATGAGGGGGTCAAAATTTTCTTCATTGCTTCTGAATGTGTCTCTTATCTGCAAGCTGACTTGCTTTTGTGATAGGAGGTGCTTATATGTTTTTCCTTTGTGCAGTTTCTGTTGACGCTTGCAGGAGAAACATAAAATTTAATGGTTCCATGGCAATTTCAAAAGTAGAGTCACACCTTGCTGATGCTCGAGTTTACATGCTCACCCATCCTAAAGAATTTGAAGTGGTATGCTTTCATTAGATTCACGTAAAATTCACCATGTGGAGATAGTGGCCTTCCCATTTTACCTGTGTTTTCTCCTTGTTTACCTTTTCTTTTCGAAGTGTTTGTATTTAGCACTTAGGTTAGTTGACAGTGCATCGATGTCCTACAATTAAGTTAGAAGATTAATGGACTCAGAACTGTTATACTCCCTCCTCCCCCAAAAGATATTTTCCTATTCTTTTTTTATCCGTCCCAAATTATATTCCCCTTTCCTTATTTAACTTTTTTGTTTTCTAAAATACCCCTGTTTAGTGTGCATAGTAATCTACAACAAAGAAGATCTGGAGTGAAATCTTAAATAAACCAAAGGGCATATTAGGAAATGTATTCTTAAATTGTACATTTCCAACAATATTAATTAAGTTTTCTTAATCTATGTGAAAAATAGAAGGGGAATATCTTTGCGGGACAGAGGGAGTACTTTATTGCAGTAACCTCATTCGTGGTGCTTGTCACAGGCTCACAGACGAGTCTTTTATCTTGTGCCCTTATGATGCATATTTTGTTGTTTGCCTCTTGAAGAGAGATTATCCATTGTTCTTATACTGACATTTGTGTTTCAGGTTGATCTTGACCCTTATGGTTCTCCATCTGTCTTTTTGGACTCTGCTGTTCAATCAGTTGTTGATGGGGGTATGTTGATGTGCACTGCCACTGACATGGCTGTCCTTTGTGGGGGTAATGGAGAGGTCTGCTATTCCAAGTAAGGTTCATATTTTTGTTACCTTCTGATAAATGGTATCATTTTGGTAAAGTGGTCCGAGCTGATGCTAATTGTGGATCAGGTATGGCTCTTATCCATTGAGAGGAAAATATTGCCATGAGATGGCATTGAGGATTCTTCTTGCCTGCATTGAGGTATTTCATTTTTTGAAGCTCTCAGTGTAAACATTTCAAGCCTATGATCTATTTATTCCTTAAAAGCAGGAGAAGACCATGACTAATTAGCTATTTGTATTATCTGTAATTTCCCTATGCATTTGTCGTTTCGTTGGCTCATTGGATGATAATGTTGGTGTGCGCTGTGTAGAAAGTAACAGAAAGGAAAAAAGTATACACTTTATATTGGCTAATGTCAAGGTAAATGAATTCCAAATGTAACAAATTGCTAACTTGTGTTTCTTCACTTTCTTGGGACTTCCATTTGTCATTGGATTGGCAAATGATGGCTTCTCTAGACTGCATGAGGATGACAGCCAGTTAGGATCTCTCTGTACCTACAGCACCTTGGCAGTAACTATTTTCTGTCTTCGTTTTCTTTCCTTTTTTTTTTTTTTGGGATATTTAATGAACTTACTGGAAAGCAGCAACTACTTCAGATTAATAGAGGAATGAAATACAAATAGGCACTAGCAGATCCAGGAATTTAATTTACACATGCTGTAACACAAAATTACGAATTTAATAGGGCTAATATTAATTTTTTATTTTTTTCTATATAAATTTAAAAAAAAAAACTTTTGGCCGCCAAGGTCTAAGCCTGTGCCGGCTCATGGCCATATCTGCCCCTGCAAATAGGTTTGCAAGGTGGTTTTTCTTATTATGGATTGCTTGGGATAGCTATTCGAAATTAATATGGAATGGATTATAACAGATTAACAGTTGATTCTGTTAGTGGTACCAATAAATCTCACCAACTTATCGTGATAATCACCTCTCTTAAGGTGAGTTCAAGAATTAAATATAGTTTCCGTTAGGTGCCCAAAAAGGGCCTAAGTTTTAACGTGTGTGGATACTTTGTTGTATTTTTGGTGGTCCTAAAATGGAAGTCCTTTTACCAGTTAGTTGAAATTTTTGGTTGACTCCCTAACCTATTCCTCGTGAAAATGTTTGCAAATTTAATTTCAATTATCATATTGGAGAGATATTTTCTCTTAATGCAGAGCCATGCAAACCGGTATAAGCGCTACATTGTTCCAGTGTTATCGGTTCAGATGGATTTCTATGTGCGCGTATTTGTTCGCATATACACGTAAGTGCTTCTGCTCCAATATTGCCTTTTTGCATTAGCAATTAGAGTGAGATGTTCACTAGCTAGAATAGATTTTACATTTTTTTCCTCTCAATACAGCTGATCTAGATTTTCACTTCTGATTTATGGAGTGTTTGTTTGCAGTTCAGCTAGTGCGATGAAGAATACTCCTTTAAAGCTTTCATATGTTTACCAGTGTATTGGTTGTGATTCTTTTCATCTCCAGCCAATCGGAAGAACCGTATCTAAGGTATGCATGTTTATGCATAAGGCTCCAGCATATTGTGTTGTTACAACTTACATGAATGCATCGGCGAGTTATAATGATACTTTGGAAATTTTATCATCTGAAAAAATATATGGTATGATGTTGCATGGCTTACAAATTCAAATACCTGCAATATCATTTTCTTTGGAAAATCTGTTTCCGTACATTCTGCTGTTTGCTACTATGCATCGGGACCTTAAGGCTCATTAACATGAAATTTCATTGCTCATTTAATATACTGTTCTTTTTTAAAAAAAATAAAATAAAAAATTAATGTGTCACTGCATACAACTGATGAGGTGAACCTGTCAACAAACCCATGAACAATTTGATCTCAACCCCAAGAAAGCCAAAAATTTGGATTTCAGTGGACTTTAGAACTTGTGCCCGTTGAAATTCAATCATGAATACAAGGTAGAACTCTTGCCACAAAGAATTAAAGTCCTATGTTCTTTGATCGTGTAATTCAAATCCACAAAAAAGGATCTTTAAAACAAGAGAAATCTCTTCTCTCTAACAAAGTTACAAAGACATAAATACTCTGATTCTTATCACAATGGAAAACCCCTTTTTATCAGGTATGAAAATAGGCTAATATAAATCAGGCAAAGAACTCTAATTATTCTATAATTCTAAAAAAAAAAAAAAAAGAAAATAACAAATACAAGAAAAAACTAATTTGAACAATGAATGAGTTCCACATGGAAAGTGGTTTTGGCCCGTAAATAAGGGAATTAAAGAATAGGCAGCAAAGGTCCACTTCATTCTAAACTTGAAAGGCATGGTGCACGCCATTTGTGAGGTCACCCCTGACGTTCTCCACTAGTTAATCTTGGCCCTGAACTTTTAATCATTAATTTGCCTAGTTGATTAATATTGGGTGTTGGGTCATATCAATTGATTTATTGTGTGGCTAATTTACCTTTTCTTTTTTCCCCTCCGTTATCTCATCAATAGAATACCAGCATCAGATATCTCCCTGGATTTGGCCCTGTTGTTCCCCAAGAGTGCACTGATTGTGGTAAGAAATATAACATGGGTGGGCCAATATGGTCTGCTCCCATCCATGATCAAGAATGGGTGACTTCTATTCTAGCTGGTGTTAAATCTATGAAGGATCATTATCCTGCTTATGATCGAATCTCAGCTGTATTGACGACAATTTCAGAGGTATATTTGGCTCTTTTGAACTTTTTAGCCACTACTGAATGTGTCGTCTAGTAATTTGATAAGAATCTAAATGCAGTAATAAATAAAAATTTTCTGTTATGAAGGTCATAGTACAAATTGGAATAGATTTGCATTTGAAATCTTCTGTTACTGAGCATGAAGGAATGTAGCGGTGTCGTCTATTAATAACTTGAACAGGAAATATTTTAGATGGAAAACATGATTTTTGCAAATGATGCTATGGAATACAGGACTGGTGGTATTTTTAGACTGTGATCTGTTGATTTTTCTATTTAAAGGTTCATTTATTATCAGCAAAAATTTGTAATGGATTCATTTTTCTTCAAAGATATGCTTTACCCAAAGGAGCTGTATCTAGGTTTAGAGTTAAAAATATCAGTTCGATTTCTTTAGAGAGAACTATTTGCTTGCCGATGCTTGTGCAATAGAACTGTTTCAGTTTATAAAGGCTTTAGAAAACCATGTCAAACCAAGGCCAAAGGGCACTTTGAGAATATTCGGATTGATTTTTCCAATAACTATTTCATGTGGAAGAGAGGGCACTTTGAGAATATTTGGATTGATTTTTCCAATAACTCTGTGTGTGTGTGTGTGTGTGTGTGTGTGAGTGAGTGAGTGAGTGTGAGAGAGAGAGAGAGAGAGAGTTATTTTTTTCCTCCTCTTCCCCAGGATATCCACTTTGTTATGGCAAAACTTGAGGTCTCTTCACAATATCTGGGATTTTATTATTTGTTTAAGCCTAAAGAAAACAGTTGAAACTTGAAAAGATAAGACTTCTTTTTTTTTTTTTCCCTTCCCCGGCACTTTGTTTGCTAAAAGGTGAAACTAATTTGGCACATTTTGCAGGAATTACCCAATGTTCCTCTTTTTCTGAGTTTGCACAATCTCTGTGCAACATTGAAATGCACATCCCCATCAGCAGTTATGTTTCGCTCTGCTGTTATCAATGCCGGATATCGCATATCCGGAACTCATGTAAACCCCCTTGGACTGAAAACAGACGCTCCTATGGATGTAATTTGGGATATTATGCGCTGCTGGGTAAGGTTTCCCATTTTCCTGCATTCATGAATTCATGCGTGTTCTTTCATCTCATAATTTATTAGTGTTGAGCCAAAAGCTTTGTGAATCTGGCACTAACAATTCAATAGCAGTTTTTTGAAATTTGTACTGGAATATAATTTCGAGCGTGTTATTTTTGATGGGTGAAACTAGGTGTAAAGGAGTTAATTTCTTCTGTATAAATGTGCAGTGTAGTATATTCCTATGGTTAAACTGCATTCTCTCTTCTTAGGTTAAAAGTCATCCTGTTAAAGCTCAGCCACCTGATCAGGCCGGAAGTGTTATACTTGCCAAGGAGCCAGTTCTCCAGGTATACCCTATTATCCCTTTAATTGTGCCTCCCACTTATCTCTCTGGTTGGTTTTGTTCTGCTATTTGGTGATATTTTAGAATTTGATATTACCGATGCAGGCCGAGCTACTAAGACCTTAATTTTGGTTCTTCATGGTGCTCTTAAGTTTTACTGCAGTGACTTATTTTCATATATTAAGTTTTGTCTAATACGGTGCGCATGCTGATAACTCATCTGATCATTTTCTTTTGCAGGCTAATTTCACAAGAGCTATTGCATCTCTTAGCAAGGCGCAAGCCAAGAAGGTTGCACGTTTCCTCCCGAATCCGGAAAGGCACTGGGGACCAAAGCTTAGGGCTGGTCGTCAAATCACCAGCAAGCATGTGTCTCTTTTGGGTCCTGAGGCAGTGAACGGAACAAAGAACCATGAAGAAGGCGAAGAACCCCCAAGCAAGCGTAAGAAGACAGAAGATCCTACTCCTAATAATTCATGATAGATGAGCCTGGTGTCTTGGCCAACTTGCTGAATCTTATATCAATGCTCCTCTTGCTGCATTTCCTTTGCAGATACGAGCATCTTGTGCTGAGCAATGTTTCACATTCTACTATTTAACCGGATGTGAAGGGATTAATCTCTTGTGCCGATTCTAGGAGTCTTGAAGAAGCCCGTACCAGTTTTGTTTAATTTTCTGATTCTGTTTTGCAAGTCTCGTCGCTTTCTCTTTTATTAATACATATATGTTGTCTGGAAATGAAAATGGAAAACCCCTATCACTGAGTAATGGTATACATATATTTATTTCACACTGGTGGTGGTTTTGTGCTGCGATTATACTCCTTTGATTCAACTGGTTCGGAAAAGTTGGTAAGGAGAAGAATGGGTATACGGATTAACTTTTCTGTATTTATTTAAAATAAATTAGTTACACATTTGAGTTAGAAGAAAGTGAAGAAATACAGTTTTATGTTCCTGGGAAGGACCATAAGTTATTTACCCCAAGCATAATAATTTGAAGAGTAATTCAATTCAAAAAATAAATTAACAATTTACATGAAAAAAAAAAATTGATTACCAGTCGGTCAATTTAAGGAAAAAACACATTCTCACTTTGTTTGAATTTCTCACTGATTGCAAAATTCTGTAAATTCTGCTGCGCGCTAAAATATAGGGCTTCGTAAAGTTTTTACAAAAGCACAACAACGTTGTAGTCTGAGTATTCCAGCCTGTCACCCGGGTGACATAAATTTTTTACAAAAGCACAGCAACCAAGTCGTGGTGGTATAGCGATGAGTGTTTCTGCCTATCACATGGGTGACCCGGGTTTGATCCCCGGCAACGGCGTTCCACTTTGCCTTTTTTTTTTTTTGCCCAACTTCTGCTTCTGTTTTCTCCTTTTCTATCCTCACTATTTCCCGGGAGAAGGACAACTTATAAATTATAAACGAAATTACAAAATTTGACACCTTTTAATATGTCATTTTCAAAATTAGACCATTTTTTAAACTTATACAAAAATGTCACTTTTCCTCTGTTTTGGATAAAATTACCCCTCGAGAAAAATTCTACTATCAATTTTAAGAGTCTCATTTCTTTGATCTCTTCATCCGAACACCAATCCAAGCAATTGAACTCATCAAAATCTTCTTTGACACTTGCTGAATAATGCCCAAATAGCCCGCAAACACATAATTTCATAATTAAAGAAACGCTAAATCAAGACTTGCATTACATGTTCATCGTCAGATCTATAGTAATCGGGTAGGAATTCGACATCGGTGTAGAAGGGAATGTTGCTCAAAATGGCAAGACGAAGTCAACCGTACTGGTATGTGACCGGAATTTGTCGACGCATGAGGCGCGTGCCCTTCACGCATAGACGGCGCTAAGTGTCAACTGTTGAGAAAGAAAACTGTTTAAATCTACAGTACGTAACTGTCGATATCTACGGTTCAACTGTAGAGATATACAGATAACTATCAAGAATTTTCGAGATTAAATGTCAAGATATACAGGGAAAATATATGGGCATTTTTTTCAGTCAAACTATAGTGTCGAGAATCAGAACTTATAATTGTAATTGTAGTGATATACAGATAAACTGTAGAGATATACAGATATAAAGAGAAATTATTACTTAAGGGCAATAATGTAATTTTATTCAAAAAATTGCCATTTTTGCACAAGCTTTTAAAAAGTGCCATTTTTAAAGTTTAGTTTTTATTTTTTGCCATTTTAGAAATTGTCCCTAAATTATATCACAGTTGTTTTCTGTTTACCCTCAAACATAATTTATCCAAATACTTATATTCTGAATTTCCAATAAGAAAACCTCAATTAATTAATTACTTGTACTGAACTATTAGTATTTAATTAATGGGTATAGCATGAAACAACTCGACATAATACAATGTGACCTCTATACCTTATAATAATAATAATAATAATGTCAAGACCAAACAAAATTATTAACTACAAGACTTAAAGCCTGTTAATTTATGGCATATTGCATATATAGAATATTAGTCAAATGCAATTTATTATATAGTATTTAATTGGTGAAATGTAAGTTTCTCTTATATAATCTTGACTGGTAAGGAATGATTAATACATGTTATATTATTTATTAGTTTCGGACAAAATAATAAGCTCTTTTCTTTTGCGCAAACAAGCCGTTGAAGTATCATTGATACTCTCAATTTAATAATAATAATAATAATAATAATAATAATAGAATTTCTAAATTCTTGGTGATTTAAGAAAAAATAGAGATGGAATTAAATTTCAAAACGAAACAAACAACAAAAAAGATTCAAATTAGAACTAATTTTGTTTATTCAATACTAATAATGCATTATAATCTCATCCTACAAAAACAATTTTCATTTCATTTGCTTCCGGATATCTGCTGTTTAGCCTGCCCTATTGGAACAAGAAAATTCCTAACACTCTGAGGGCTTTATTATTCTCAGTGTTACTAGCTATATTCTTATAAGGAAAAAAAAATTACACCCAACAATCTGTAAATCCGACCAATTATGCTACCAAACAGAAAACAAAAATACATCAAACAAATTACTTGTAGCCGGAAACTTGACACTGATTCTGATCTATTTCTTGCCAGAATCCTTAGACTGGTTGAGTTCGTCCCAAGCTTCAATCCATGTCACCATTGCATCTGCGAGCTTCACAAAATAAGGGTCGATTTTGCCGAGCTTTTCTTTCACTTGTTTGGACAGTTCAATGTAGCATTTCTGAACAGTTGTGCAGTCCTTTGAGAGATTTATTGCTTGGAAGAATGGAATGATTTCTTCTTGCCAGAAGATGCCATGGTATTTCTTCTTCAGATTCACAAATGGGTTGCTGGCTTTGCTGTGCCATATGTATGGCAGCCCGGTTTTGACACCCAATCCCAGATGGTCACATATCACCTATGGAGTCCAGAAAAAAGGTCACAAGTAACAAATAGTACGAGGTTAATTAAGGTAATATTTTAGCAGATAATGAGGAAAAGAAAAGAGCTTATATACCTTGACACACCAGCCAGCCCACATATCGTCATATCGTCCAATAGGTTGGCCATCTCCCATGAGTCCAAAGTACATTGCAGGGCCGATAAGATCACGGTCGAATGCCAAATTCATTCCACACATGGGAAAGAGGGTGCCCTTTGGAATTGTCATGACTGCATCAACATACCTAGACCAACAACAATTAATAACAAACAAACTCAAGAATCATGCTTCCTATGAACATGTAAATTATATTCAAAAGTGTTTTAGTACCTAGAATTTCTCTCAAGAGGCTTCACAAGCTGTGTAGGTGCATCATAATCCGGAATGTTCAACCAGAGGCCGTGGGAAACAGCAGTTGGCACTCCCTCTCGAAAGCTAAAAGGATATCCGCGAACAAAATCCGCACCCTCACGGAAAGGATCATACAAGGTGTTAAAGAAATTTGGGGTTGAAGGGCAGAGGAGATTCTTGATATGCTGTGCCAGGGCATTGATTTCTTTGCCAGACGGGTCTTTCGCAACCTAGGAATCAATAAGATCTTGATGCAATTTAGCAAACAAGTAATCCATGTTGAATCAAACAATCATCATACAAATGTAATTAAGAAGAAGATTATCATCAATTCTTTAAATTAAACTTACAAAGCAGTCATCATCAATGGTGTAGATATACTTCTTCTTGGAGACCATATACCCAAAGCAGCGGCAGGCGGAATCCTTGAAGGAAATGCAAGAAGCCTTGGGACCAAGAATCTTATTGATATCATTTCGATTATACAATTCATAATCAAAGCCATCGGGGACCTTGATCGTCTTTGAAGGATCACCATCTTGCACTATGATCAAATGATATGGCTGAAAGAAGGGCCTCCACATTTCCAAGAAATCAAGATTTCGGATAGTTGGTATCACTATATCGAGCTCATCTTTCAGAGGATGGGTTGCAGAATCCGCCATTTTAATTTACAGGGGTAGAGAGATAGAGAGCATCCGTCAATGGGAGAGTGACCGGAGGTGTTTGTGGAGGAGGAAGCAGTATTGGTCGGTTTATATACGTTATACGGCAGCACTAGAAGCGGCATATATGTGTCTTAGGAATGTTTCAAATGAGGCATTTTTGGGCATCCTTGTGTTTTTTTTTTTTAGTCTCTCAAGGGTGGAGATGGATTTGCTTCAATTTAACCCAATTTTCGCGGGACACTATGGATAAAAAATAGGTAGTAATTTTTATTTTATTTGATTTTTCTATACTTTCTTTTTTATGGTTAGTGACTTGAAACCTTAATGTGAAGTCCATTTGGTGCTTCAACTCTTGGAAATTTGACAAACTTGTCTCCTCCTACTTGTTCCCACTTGTATCTTGTCACAAAGTAATGCAAGAATGTCGAAATTTCGGCTAATCCGAGATCCTTCCCTGGACATTGCCTCGTCCCTCCTCCAAATATAAAGAAATTGTTTCGGTTTTCCATTCCTATGTCCTGAAATATTTCATTATTATGGTTATGTGAACAACCATAACTCAATAATCATATGTTTTTAGAAAGGTCAAGCATTATTAAGAATCCCTCAATTACGAACCAGCCATCTCCATGGGTTGAAGGTTAACGGATGGGGATAAAGTTGTGGATCGTAGTTAATCTCTCTTGTATACACATAGATCCTCCATCCTTTCGGAATGATAAATCCTGAAATGAAACGGTAATTAAGATAACTTGGAGTTAGGGTATGTAGTATTAGATGGTATCGTATATTAGATAATAAACTAGCTAGAAGTGAAATTAAAATAAAATAAAACTAACCCTAGAACACCGATATAAAATCATTAATTAACAGGACTTTTAAGGTAACACACCATTTAGTTCCAAATCTTGGGTTGTTTTCCTTAGAACTAGATCGGACTATTGTAGCTAATCTTGAGGTCTCATAAATAACCTGCATTAAAAAAATATCATTGCACATCAATTATTTATTAATTAATGTTTTTTCTCTATCATCTTTTTACGTAAAGAAACAATCTCAAGTAATCCAGGAGTATGTAAATTTTCTCTTCACATAGAATTTTCAACTTACAGCATGAGTGAAGTGCATTGATTTGTAGTCATTATAATCAACAGGATCCTCTGCCCTTTTCCTTTCTCTAATTGCCATATGTTCTTTCTACAAAAGTAGCAATTAATCAGGATGCTAATTTGAGCATGTCTGATAGAGAGTGATTTTGTCACTTATAAGTTGTAATCCTTACTCTCAATTCTTCGAGTGCTTTGGGATGATCGTGAAGATACTTGACGGCCATCATTGAAGTAGTCGAAATTGTTTCATAGCCCGAATACAAAATCGTGATTATTAGATCAATCATCTCTTCATCATTTAGTTTATGTTTATTTTCTTCACTATTTAATAGGAAACCAAGCATATCTTGCTGACTTCTTCCTGAAGCCCTTCTCTGTTCCAACACTTGTTTCAGTAAGCTAGTTATACATTTCCTTGCCTGGGAGAAAAGTTCTTGTGTGAGTACTCGATAAAGAATTCATATAGCCTACCCCAAATTCACGGGGACGATAGATAGATAGGCAGCGCAATTTACCTGAATGCCGTGACGATAATTTGTACTGGGAAGATTGATAGGCAGGGAAAGGGTTCCCAACACTAACTTGAAGAAGTCAGGCATGAACTTTTGTGATATTGAGGCAGCTTCAGTGCTTGCAATTTGCCTCAGTGATGATAGAAATGCCATCTGAATAAAATCAGGGGAGTAATGAAACAGAGAAACAATGATGTGCACGAGCACGTGTCGAAATTGATAAAGACAAATTATTATTGTTTCTATGTTTGTTGATTCCTAAGAATACCAGTGTCTACTATGAAAATTCTTCAAAACCAATGTTGGTTTCTAACACAGTTATAAAATGTAAGAAACCCATATAACCCTGAGTCTACTAACCTCTTTTGTTTTCTCTTGGATGTCTATGATTTTGTCGTCCCAGTTGCGCAGATGGGATCTCATAAACTCATCGATTTTCGGCAAAAGTTGCCGTTTAATCACATTTGGGCTGATGAGAGCAAGCAATGCCCCTCTCATGTGCTTATGAGCAGAACCATGTACAGCTGCAATGTTACATTTCCCTAAGATGTCTAGCATTGATTGTGGGTAGCCAGGGATAAGTCCTTTTGCTTCATTTGTAAGAATATGCCTATTAACCTCTGCATCCATACACACAATTGTAGGACATCCCAATATGTGGGATTTGAAAAAATTCCCATACCTGTTTTCGAAACAGGGGAAATGGTGTGTAAAAAAATAAAAAAATTAGTTTAATTCGAACCCCATAAATTTTATGTGAGGATGATTATGATTGAGAATATGTTCTTTTTATTGATTGTGATGTGATGCATAGCTTATAACCTAGAAAGGATAATTTTCATACTTCCATGCATCTACCTTGGTGAAATTTTCGAGCCGGAATCTACTTTGAATTTGATAAACTCATTATGCATTCGCGTAATAGATGATTGGAGTGGAGTACCTTGATCTCTTGTTTTTCATGAAGCTTGGTCCTTGTTTAAGAAATTCAGTGGTCTCACCAAAAACTGGCCAACCCATGGTACCCGAAGGCAATCTTTTATTCCTGTAACTTGCTTCATTGAATTTGTGTAAAGCCGTTGCGAAGATTAAGAGCCCGAAAAGTGTCCCAAGAATTACAAGCAAGAGGGCCATGGAATCTCTCCCCAGAAACTCCAAACACTTCAAAGAGAGATGGAAGGCTCTGTATTGGTTTGGTTTTGTTCTAGTATATGTGCTCATAGTGAGTGCATGTGCTTATTTATATTGTTATGTCGAATGAAATATAATGGGGATGGGGACCTAATAGGTTGGGCATTTGTCACAATTATTTGTGACCATGGAGAGACGTCTTGTCTTGTTTTGGGATAATGTGTTTCTGACCTCTACTTCTTGTAGAAGTGCTTGTTAAAGAGATCAAACTATGTGTGTTTTTCTTTACAGACACTTGGAAAAATTGTTAGGGCACCTTATGGCGTTATCCGACAATGTGAAGGCGGGTCCGACAACTGACAACCACTAATAAGAGGTTATTTACCTTTTTTTTCTATCAGTTCATTTTAAAAGTGAGGCCAAAGGACAACACCATAACATGCCGTTTAAGGGTGTGCTTGAAAAATTTTCAATAGAAATTTATCAAAGTAGGTTTAAAATTGCTTTTAAATCTTGAAAGTTGATTTTGGCTTTTCAAAAGGCATCCCATGATCAAAATTGAAAGATTTCTTTCAACCCAAAAGGACTTGAGAATGATGCAACAAAAACCAAACAGAGAAGCACATGCACACCACCCCACTACTGAAGGTAGAAGCAAAGCAATGGATACTATGAGTGGTTCACATGGTTGTAGATCTGTGCTTTAGGTTATAATACTCACTTGAAGACAATTTCATTGTTAAGAAAATGGAAATGGAAATATGAATTATGTTTGCATTAATTTTGTTCCTCTCGGTCGATATGTGACCTAAAGAGTAACTTGATTCTCGGGTTCTTATTATAGGCATAGCTATAAGCAGCTTCAAATGGACACGGCACGGTCTATTATGTTAACATAATGTGAAAATCTCTCGTGTGTCGAATTTTATGATATCAGGCTTTGCTTTCTAAAGCGACGCAAGGCTGATAATAATTTTGAAAAGATAAACATGTTTTTACAAAGAATGTATGACGATTTGGTGAATAATTGAACAGTTTTCATGATCAAAGAGTGGCTAATTTTGCACTTATAACAATCCAATGGTGCCAAAAGAGGAAGAGATATTTGACCACGAAATTACAAAATTCACTACAAGACATGTCAGAGAGTCTGCAAATGTTGTTTCTTTGACCTAGTAGACTGAAATTCACGCTAGCTAGTAATGTTTCTTCGAACTTTTTACTGTTTAATTACCCTAATCAACTTTTGTTATGACAATCTCCTATTTGGGAGGGGAAGTATAAAAATGATTTAACACTGGCACTATATTTATGATTTTGATCTCCTATTAGAGTTTGACGTGTTATAACGCCAGTCTTTGCAGGTTACGTGGAAGAAATCAATATTGATTTCATGATCTTGCACATGATGTGTCTCTTTGCTCGCTTCGTGTGAGTCTGGCGGCATTAAAGGAGAACCGGACTGACCATACGTAAGGGAAAATGTATTCACAATATAGTTTTTTATAGTTAAGCCACATTTTTATTATTTTGAAGGTTTTTAATCTTTATAACTTATAAAATTTTTGTTTTTTCTAGATATTTTATTAATTTTTATATTTTGTTTCATAATTATGATAATTATTCAAAAATTTCATTTGTATTTCTTAAAACCATAAGAAAATAAGCAATTTATATTTTTTATTATAGTGTGTATTCCCACTATAAGTGAGTTTGTACGGTTAATTTTCTTGGCGCTGTGTTTCAGTATAATAAATATCTATGTGTATTTGTGCTGTTATGATGCAGATTTGTAATTGTACTTTTAAAAAAAATCCAAATGAAAATTTTTAGAAGGAAATTTTTGTTAAACACAGATGTGATAGTAGATACAAGATTAAGAATAAAAATACAGCAAAGAAAAATTTAATGCCTTAATATATAAACTTGAAAAGATGGAGGATATTAAATACAATTAGAGTGTTGTGTGTTTAATAAAAAGTATAGTGTTAATCTATGACTACTTAAAGCGAGAATGAGAAGAGTTAAATTGTAGAAATTTATATAATAAATGTGAATCCACGAGATATGAAGATGTAATTAGTTTGACTAAATTCAGAATTGAAGAAGTATGTAGGAGAAAGTAAAGTTTGGATCTTGTTTCATTCCCATAGAGTTGACATAGTATTTCACACAACAATAACATGATCCTATTTTTCTACATGTCATACCATTTTTATTAATCATTGAGTGTCATAAGTGACACGTTGTGATCATTCATTGATTTGTGTAATTGACTAATTTCTCCCTAATTATTTTAATTAAAAATTTTAATCCTATAATTATATTTGTATTTGTATAGTCAACAAATATTTTTGGTACAATAATAGATGAATAATGCTAAATAATATTAGTTAGTGGTATGCGCTAAGTACTAATCTAGTTGACAATATATGTCATTAAAAGATAAGTGGATTTAAAGTCATACATATGTAACTTACTCAATATAACTTGTATTATTATTTAATGACATGATATATGTGAATTGATACTGAACGTTAGTGGAGTTATATAGTATTACTTGCTCGTAAAAAAATAGGAGTTATACACTTTAAACAAAAAAGACAGAAAGAAAGAAAAGGAAAAGAAATAGGAGTTAAGACTGCACGAGTGGACTGCCGCGCCTCGTGCCCCTGTAATTGTTCAGTGAAATTGATTCATTTTTGTCTCTTTACATTATTAATCTTGTTATTCAATCATCAAATCATAAAATTGTTGACTGCATAGACAAGGAATGAATGAATAAATAAATAAACAAAATTTTACATTTAGTCTTAATTTTATGTGAGATTTATGATTTTTCATAAATTAATCAACGAGAAGTACCAAGCATCAAATAATCAAGTAGGTAGTCAATCATTTAAAGTGGTGATATGAAGGTGTCATAAATATTGAGTTCAATTTTTTTCTTCTTTTTCCATCAAATATAGGGCCTTTTCTTTTCTTTTTTTTTTTTCTTTTTTATACAAATATATATGTGTGTGCATATATATAGGGCCTTATTAATGCGTGACAAAATTCAACGAAAGAAAATAATAAATATATAAAATAATTACTGATATTTTTCTCTTAATTATAAATTATAAATTCAAGGTCATCTATATCTTAAAAGGTGTTCTATGACTGAGATTGGGGGCGTTCATGAAGTGGATTCAGAGTGAATCGACTTGTCCCAAATCCAACCGGTGAGGTCCTAGTGTCAACCTTTCTCTAGATTTACAATTTTTTTTTTAAGGAAAGGAGTTGTATTTACTTATATTGTGGTTTAGTGGTGAATACTTATATAATTTTATTATTATAAAATATATGAGTTGATTTAACTTCGATATTTTGATTTTTCAAAAAAGCATATAATATATGCAGGGCATGTCAACTATGCTTTTAACCCACTCCGGACCTAGATAAAATTTGCTTTAGGCCCTTCCCACAAACCTGATTACATATGAAAAAATATGCATGTCAAATTACCATCCCTAACAAAATTATCAATAGAGCACACAATGAAGTCCCAAAATGTGCTTCCAACCAATATTACATAAGAAAGGTAACTTTTTGTTGGTCCCATTAAACAAACTCAAGGGCACCCTCTCCCCATGTGTAGAGAGGTCCCATTACCAGTTGTTTGACCCTTTCAAAATGCTTGTCTTTGCTATTGTTTCTTCCATTTTTTACAGTAGTCCTTTTTAGTCCTTACATTTTGCTCTACCCTTTCATCAATGACATTTGACCCACATAGGCCTTCCAAAGCCATGTGATCCAATCGCTGCTTGGCCAAATTTGGAGATGAATTTTGTCCCAATGGAGGATTCATTTATGTCAGCCTCTTGTGCCAAACATATTGGGAAAAGGTTGTACCATTCCCATTTTACCCCTTCGACCCTCGTGGCTGTGGTCGTGGTCGTCCTTTGTACGAATTGACCATTCAATGCTTCCTGACTTCGAGTCATCCCCGACCATACGTTCTTGTACTCAGAAATAATATGTACCGATAATGAATAATTGTTCCTCAATTTTTGTTATAAGTTTAGTTGTTTACTCGAAAAACCTATCTTGGGGATTAGAATCATCATTTTGAAAAATTATTACATTCTCCATCCAACAGTATGTTTTCTAAATTACTAGAATGTGTTAAGAATCTAGTTTAAAAAAAGAAAAAGAAAAAAAAAGGAATGCGTTTAGAGTACCCCAAAACCTACCTAATCACATGCTGCCCCCAAAGAGGAAGGATCAATATTAATTGGCCCTAGCACTTTTTTTGAGCCTACAACATAATTTATTTCTTAATTGCACCATCATTAGTATAAATCTTGAAAAATCAAAGAAAATCCCCACAAATATTTATTTTCTTTTCTCGTGTGGTTTTCCGGTCCCTAACATTTAAGGTTTTATTATAAAACTTCCAACCCTATATGGTGTGTATGGATGAACGCCATGTGTATTTCATAGATAAGACGTGATTTCAAATACACGTGACGTGCATCCGCACACGCGACATTGGGACCTCCGGGAGGCTTTTGAGAGGGACTCTCATGCACACATATATACAGATAAAGGACTTATCCTATTTTTCAGTAAGACCAAGTATATTTTAGTGTCGCAATTCGAAGAAATATGACCTGTTTAGTGAACCAAAAGTAATATACGATACATCATTTAGACCAAAAAATAATACTGACCATTCAACCTAGGTTAGACTATCCAATTCAGCACATTTTTTTTTATTAATACAAATTCAACACAATTAATTAACAAGGACAAAAACTTCTGTCAAAAAAAAAAAAAAGAAAAAAAAAAGAAAGAAAAGACATGGATAATAAATTAATAACTATTAGATTGCATTATTATGAAGCAAAATAATTAATTATTCCAATGAAGTGTACAGCAATAAATAAAATTCCAAAAAAAGAAAAATAATAATAATCTAGCTCGAAACTTGGTTGCCGCAACATTCACTTGCTATCGGAGAAGAATCGGTTGATAGTGGGCATGATCTCTGGCTGGCGCCTACGAAGAAACTTTCGCAGTCTGTGTTCTGCA
The DNA here is from genome assembly GCA_963692815.1 of Nyctanthes arbor-tristis. Classification (NCBI taxonomy): domain Eukaryota; kingdom Viridiplantae; phylum Streptophyta; class Magnoliopsida; order Lamiales; family Oleaceae; genus Nyctanthes; species Nyctanthes arbor-tristis. The sequence goes on along the minus strand of CAVNYN010207370.1, from coordinate 6,999 downwards.
TATTTTTCTCCTTCTTCATAGTTGTCTAACACGGCTGAGCTACGATGAACTTTGTTGATTCTGCAATAGAAACTCTAGATCATATATATGTCACCGCAAAAGCAATCGAGAGAAAAAAACACATCTCTTCTGGTACAAACTACCATATAAAAATTTTCTTTCTCAAATATATATAAAATAAGGATTAATCTACTTGTACAGATGAATGTGCAGATGTATTTACAGAAAGATTGTGAAATTACAATTTCACCCCATATTATTATGCAATAAAAGAAAAAGAAAATATATAGATAAAATTATAATGTTATTCCCTATATGTATACTCATATGTACATATATAGTATCACTCATAAAATAATAATTGAAAATTTTATTGTCTCGTCTAATAGAATGGAGATGATGCTAATATTGTGTCCGGCAACTAGTTTATAAACTAATAATTTAATTTGTAAACGATCATGTGACATCATTTTATTTTAAAAAGACAATATTTTGGTATATTTAATTACCTGACATCAGGATTCATGAAAACATTTCTTGTAAGCTGAAAAACGCACATCCCAGTGACAAAAGTTATTGTTTCAACGAGCGGGTAAACCTGTTACCATTATATGTGTATCGAATGAAATGAATTATTCAAGTCCACTTAGAAAATTTTTTTCAAATTGTAAAATATATTCAAAACTAAAATATTAAGTGGTCACACGTACATACCTCTGGTTTCATCCAGCGTGCCATTGATCTAATAATCTCCTTATTTTTCGAATCCTTTTGGGTGTTAAGACTCAAGAAACTCTGTGTAAATTTATATATATATATATGTATATATACACACACATACATACTAGATCGTATAAAAATGGAGGTTTACAAGTGTATTTATAGTTGTGAATTGAGAAAGGGGAATTATTATACATAGAATAGAATTACACATTGCCATAATAAACAGATTACGACTCTTTGAAAAGTATATTTGGTAGCGTATATTTCAGCGGGCTGAAATGAACATGTTGACTTTAGCAAAGAAAAACCAGGTGCTTTGCCTCCTGTTTTCTTTATCAGTCTTGTTAATATCATCTTCTTCCAATCAAAACAACTTGTTCATCAAGTTAATTTTCTACGTTTCGCCGAAGATGGGCTCCAAATATTCTTACTTTATTAACACTGAATTTTATACAAGTATGTGATATATATTTTAGGGTAATTTACACTTAGTGTCTCCGACCTTTCAAGTATTAATAGATTACGTCTCTAACCTTTAATTTTCCTTCTGTGGGTCCTCAACCTTTGAAGAAATCTCCAATTTCGTCCCTGGTGACGGAAACCGTCAAATTCATCCGTTAAGGTCAGGGGCATTTTCGGTAAGGTATAAAAAATTAATATTTTAATTTTAAAAAAAAGTAAAAAAATGAAAAAGTCCTCCCCGCCATTTCTGGTAGCCAAAGGGGGGTCTCCTTTTTTTTAAATTAAAATATTAATTTTTTATATCTTACCGAAAGTGCCCTTGACCTTAACGGATGAATTTGACGGTTTCCGTCAACAAGGACGAAATTGGAGATTTCTTCAAAAGTTGAGGACCCACAGAAGGAAAATTAAAGGTTGGATATGTAATCTATAAATACTTGAAAAGTTGGGGACGTTAGGTGTAAATTATCCTACATTTTATTTGTAGTTCTTTTTGTTTGATCAAAATTGTAGCCATTATATCCTTTCAAAAAAGAAAAAAATGTAGCTATAATGGATCGTATTGAGTTTTGACTAAAGATGTATATGCTAGAGAAGAAATCGTAATTGGGGGGAGAATAATGTACATGCAATGTGTCACTAGAAAATTATTATTCAAACAACTCATTAGGGAGGAAAAACGAAGAAAGAAGGAAAGAAAGAAATTATATACACACATATATATATATATATATTAGTGAGCGCACGTGCGTTGCATGTGTTTTATTTTATTTTTGGCTAGAAGCCGCGTGGATAGTTTAGTATAATTCAGTAGTTTAGTAAGTACAAAATAATATTAAAGTATTAAAATAGTCAATACAAATATAAGTAATAAGGAACATAACCAAATTAAGTAATCGTGAAATGATGATTATATAATGCATATTGCACTAGAATTCGCGAAAACTGGACGTACATTCACACGTGCATGGTGCACAGGATATAGTCTGGTCTTAATTTATACAATTGAGTAAAAGAAAACATATCTAATCTTAATTAATTTAATAGTAACAAATCCAATATTTGTGTAGTAATGTTCTTACAAGGAAAATACACAAAATGTGAACTTGCAAAAAAATGTGACATATACAGCATGAATCAATTTCATTAGTTTATAATAAAAGGTTCTAAATCTATAAATATCTAGAAGGAAAAAACATTGATAAAAGAAACTAAAATTCATACCCCAGAGGTACAATGGATCAACGAGATCTTCGCGGCATTGGCTCAAAAGTATCTGCTATGTTATTATTAGTAGACACCGTAATAGCACATTTTGGTGCCATATTTTAATCAAGCGATCAATAGAAGTAGGTTAAGCGGTTATGATCATTTGAACTTTTTGAAGCAAGAAAAAAAAAAAGAGAAGAAAACAACTATCAATAGACAAATTTGATTTCCTAACATGGTGAAATTAAAACTATATGAGAAACTCATAATTTTAATCAAAAACACAAATTGTTTCATACAACATAGAATGCAACCGAAAAGTTACCTTTAAACTCTTGATCAAAAGCTTTCCTATAATTACGATCAAGTTTACAAGTAATTTCTAGAGTAAAATTCTTTTACTAATCAAAGTTTAATATAAGTTGCTCATTTTCAGGAAGTAACTCCTCCCGTAGCATCAAATAAACATTTGCAACTTATAAGAAAAGAGAAACATGTTCAAGCATCCCTTCTAGATAGATATTTCGGCATGTATAAGTCTCTTGTATTCAGAAGTCCCAAAAAATATTTTGCAGAAAGTATGAACTAACATTTATTAACATGAACCAATTGACTCTTAACTGACAGTAATCAGTTGGTGCAGCGTCTCATTATTCTTCAATGACAAATATACAACAAATGCACATAGCATCATGATAAGAAAAGAAAGCCACAAAATCAAACTTCATACATTTCAAGCCTGAGATCGGATATAAACATTTCAAGACTCCTATTGAATCAAGATCAAAATGAAAAGAAACTAAACAAAGTAGGATATTTTACTGTACCAAAAAATTTCTAATACTCAAAGTCGATGGAGAGCTGACAAGTCAATACAGAGAGCACCAGTTTATTGTTTAATTGAAGCTCTAGCACACACGTCTTGTTTCTATTTGTTAAGAAACAAATAGTCTAAAATGACATCCTCTAGAAATTAAATGAGTTGGTTTTAGTATTTTAAGAAATTAGAGTTTAGCAGACTATATATTCTAGTAAGTTGAATTTCCCTGCCAATTCCAAAGGCTCAATCAGATATGCAGTTTCCATCAGAGTCTTAAGTTTATGGTCTTGCAAATTTTAGTATTTGAGATTTTACTGATGTGTGTTCTAATGTTTAATTATAATCTGTTAGATACATATTTATGAACGGTGAGCTGTGACAAGGCGTTATTGTGGAAAAGTAATCTCCATATACTTTCTCCGTAGCCATGAATTATAGAAGGTTTTGCCTCTAACATTCTTATCTTTTATTCTGATTTATTTGCTTGGACATTGTACTATTTGTTTGAATTACTGATTCTGTTTTTAAAAATACTCTTCTCCAGGAGATAATGTTGCAAATTATTAACTTAGAAGGGAGTGAATTCTTTATGTAACATTGCCTGAGTTTGTATTTGACATAATTTGATCATTGTGATATCGATGCATAAAAGAATTACACGTATCTTTAACTATTTTTTATGCTTTTGAATTCAAATATTCCCTAGGATTAGATGATTGGTGATAGTGAAAAGCATAGTCAGTATAACTTAAAAGTTCAAATTTTAATTTAATAACAATATTCACTAAATAATATTCAAATCTTTATAACGATAACAAAATCGTTGTCAATTAATTATCAATTTTAGGTGTTTGATTAGAGGCGTTCATCTCTAAATACTATTCAACACCACTTACAACACATTAAGAAATGTTTATATTAGCCAATATAACTTTGATATTCAAATTTTAATTTAACGACGCTATTCACTTAATAATATTCAAATCGTTATAACGATTACGAAATTGTTAGGAGTGAATTGTCCATTTTAGGCGTTTGATTAGAGGTGTTCTTTAAATACTAGTCAATACGACTCACAACATGTTAAGAAATGTTTATAATTTGTCGGTATAACTTAGAAGTTCAAATTTTAATTTAATGACTATATTCATTCAACAATATTCAAATCGTTGTAACGATTACGAAATCGTTATGAGTTAATTATCGCTTTTAGGTGTTTGATTGGAGGTGTTCATCTCTAAATACTAGTCAATAGGACTCACGACACATTAAGGAATACTTTTGACTCATCAGTATAACTTAGAAGTTCAAATTTTAATTTAATGACACTATACACTCAACAATATTCAAATCGCTATAACGATAACAAAATCGTTATCATTTAATTATCAATTTTAGGGGTGTTCATCTCTAAATACTAGTTAATACCACTCACAGCGCGTTAAGAAATGTTTATAATTTGTCAGTATAGCTTAAATGTTCAAATTTTAATTTAACGACGTTATTCACATAATAATATTCAAATCGTTATAACGATTACGAAATTGTTATGAGTTAATTATCTATTTTAGATATTTGATTAGAGGTATTCATCTCTAAATACAAGTGAATACCACTCAAACCATCTTAAGAAATGCTTATAATTTGTCAGTATAACTTAGAAGTTTAAATTTTAATTTAATAAGGCTATTCACTCAATAACATTCAAATCGTTATATATAACGATTACGGAATTGTTATGAGTTAATTTTCCATTTTTAGTATTTGATTAGAAGTGTTCATCTCTAAATACTAGTCAATATCACTCACAACACATTAAGAAATGTTTACAATTTGTCAGTATAACTTAGATGTTCAAATTTTAATTTAACGACGTTATTCCCTCAATACTATTCAAATCGTTATAATGATTATGAAATTGTTACGCGTAAATTATCCATTTTAGGTGTTTGATTAGAGGTTTTCATCTCTAAATACTAGTCAATACTACTCACAACACGTTAAGAAATGTTTATAATTTGCCAGTATAACTCGGAAGTTTAAATTTTAATTTAATGAAATTATTTATTCAATAATATTTAAATCGTTATAAAGTTTATGAAACCGTAATGAGTTAATTATCGCTTTATGTGTTTGATTGGAAGTGTTTATCTCTAAATATTTGTCAATACGATTCACAACACATTAAGAAATACTTATATCTTGCCAATATAACTTAGAAATTCAAATTTTAATTTAATAACATTATTCACTCAATAATATTCAAATAGTTATAATGATTAGGAAATCATTATCAGTTAATTATCTATTTTAGGTGTTTGATTAGAGGTGTTTATCTCTAAATACTAGTAAATACCGCTCACAACACATTAAGAAATGTTTATAATTTGTCACTAAAACTTAAATCTTCAAATTTTTATTTAACGATGTTAGTACGAAATCTATTGACATTATTAATTTTTCTAAATTTTCCTTAAGTGTCAAAATATGTCACATTGTATTACTAATTGCATGACTAATTGCATGACTTTATTTTACGTATCATATTAATTTAAGCATGCAAACTTATTATGATTCTTGGCCAAAAGGAAAGTTAGGGCGTGTGTACCTTACTTGAGGCTCAAGAGTTCTATTTTACATGCAAGTTTTAAGTTACCTAATTTGTGTTATACATTAGTTACGATATTTCATCTAGATTTAAATTCTTGCATGACAAGTTTAACTTAACTTAGGAAAGTTATGTGCTTATGGTATTATGAAATTCTAACTTTCCTTATACTTGTTCTACTTGGATTTGGTAACTTTAATTCTTGACTTGTACAAGAATTCAAAGTCCTATCTAGTTTAATCTCTTATAGGTCGATGCAATGAAGGAGATCACGAGTTGAGCAAATATTCTATGTCGTATTCATTGAAGCTCGACGTGAACAAGAGAAAACAAACACACTGTCATAAAACCCGCGAGAGTTATTATTGCAATCGAACTTTAATGTTCTAATCCGTGTTTATTTGGCAAACCCTGCATAGTGCATTGATTGGAGATTATATATGTGCAAGGGATGATTCACACAAGATTGAAGAGTGTTAGGAGTTCTTGTTTCCTACGATGAGTCCAGGTGAATTCTAGGAGGCTTAATGTATGTTGCCGTGTGAGCGCGATAGCAAGAGGACAAGAGCAGTGTATGTTGCCATATGTCAAAAGGTGTAAAAAAATGGAGTTTCTTTTATAAGTTTTTCCTTTTAAATGTTTAGTATATATTGCGATATCACTAAATCTCTCAATGTAATGCCCCGAGTTCTGAGTATCTGGAACATTAGTTAAATCTTTTCTAACAACTTTTCAAATAATCTGAGATCGGAATTAATGGTAAATTGCGGAAATTCTTTTTTGGATAAACAATAAAATTTATTTTTCATAAAAACCCCAATCAAATGTATTTAAGTCTTGATGATAAAATCTTAAATAACATTGAAATTTAATAAATGACTGTTTAATAGTCAATATCCACCACCATACGTGCCACCGGCTTCAAAATTTAAAAATTTAACAATTTATGAAAGGGGTAAGTGTTTCATAGAAATACTCAGTAGGTACAGCGCATATAATAGTCAACTCAAATAGTAATAACACACATAAACATGTAATTACTTTCTCAAGTACAGTATCTCAAATCTCAAATAAAATCATACATTCAAAATGCACGTTCTCATGCATTTAATATGCAAGTTCTCATGATTAAGCAAAATATTCTCTTTCTTGGAGATCGGAAGAGCAATCTTATGCA
>CAVNYN010207367.1:0-11633 GCA_963692815.1 Nyctanthes arbor-tristis | reverse complement strand
TCTGTTCCCATTTGCAGCTACAATTATATGACTAATAGATACATTTCTCTCTCTTTCTCTCTCTGCTTCATCTCTCTTTTAAACAAAGCTCGATTTGTGTGATATTCAACCGCAGAAAAATTGGCCCAATTTCTTCTTTCTTTTTCGCTTTTGTTTGTCTATTCTCTTTGGCACTGAAGAAAACAACACTGCTCCAGGACAGGGTATGCGCCTATCTCCTTATCTCCTCCTCTTCTTCTTCTTCTTCTTCTTCAATATCATAAACTTAAAGTCAAGAAATGTTGTGATGTAAGGATACTTTGGGTTTAGGTTATTATTATTAATTACATCTGTGCTACTGTCATTTTCTTCCCTTCTTTTTTCTTTTTCTTCCTACCTTGACAACTGCTTTCAGTTCTTCACCTGATTTGCTCTCTCTCTCTCTCTCTCTCTCTCTCTCTCACACACACACACACACACAGAGAGGGCTAAATGTATTGGAGCAAATGCTGGATGAGGTAACTAGGGTTTGAGTTTCAGGTCTAAAGTCGTAAGAGATATGTTTAGTAAGTGCGTTATACGTGGTATTTTCAAGGTGATTCTGTGATTATTTAGGTTTCGTTTTTTTTTTTTTTAAGCTAGGGTTCATAGATTATTAGTGCATGCAATTTAGTGTCTTGGACTGAGATCCTACATAAGATCTCATACAACAGTAGTCCTAAATCATAAACCCTTATTACTATGTAAAAATTAGTATTGCAATGCAATATTAATTTCCAAGATTTCAAAGAACAGTTCTGTTCTGAGCTAGCCCTAAAGTTAACTGCTTGTAAACCCTAATATGTTTCTGATTCAAATAATTAGAACAGAAGAAACTGAACTGATCCTTGCGTTTCTAAGTGTATAACAAGTTAAGTTGAATGTTTAAAAACACGATCTCTGAAACTCATGACATGTGCCCCGCCACAGATTCAAATTCATTTGTTTTGATTTGCAGAATCAGTATATATATTTACTTGGAGAATAGAGGATGATGGGAGGGAATGGACAGGCATCGGTGCCACCAGGCTTTCGATTTCATCCAACAGAGGAGGAACTGCTTTATTATTATCTCCGGAAGAAGGTCTCATATGAACCCATCGACTTGGATGTTATTAAGGAAGTTGATCTCAATAAGCTCGAGCCATGGGATCTCAAAGGTATTATATTACACTAGCTAGCTATATATTAATTCTTTCATTCGGTATGGAAAATTTACAAATTCATTCAAGAACTAAAATTCAAGCGTCCCTGTGACTTGCAGACAAATGCAGAATTGGATCAGGACCCCAAAATGAATGGTATTTTTTCAGTCACAAGGACAAAAAGTATCCAACCGGAACACGAACCAACCGAGCAACAGCAGCCGGGTTTTGGAAGGCAACGGGGAGGGACAAGGGTATTCTCCTTAGCAGCTCCGAGAGAATTGGGATGAGGAAAACTCTTGTTTTCTACACCGGACGTGCCCCTCACGGCCAAAAAACTGACTGGATCATGCATGAATATCGTTTAGACGATGAAACCACTGAAATCCAGGTTTATCACGTCTTTAGATTTGGGTCCTATCTTAAAAGGTCAACCTTATTAAGAGAAATATGCATGTACATTTAGAGTATCTTATGAAGATAAAAGTTTGAGATCGGCTCCTGAATTTATGAGGTTTTGTGTGTACTAAAATTAAACCTTGGATTCTTTAAAACAGGAGGATGGATGGGTAGTGTGCAGGGTGTTCAAGAAGAAGAATCACACCCGAGGTTTCCAACCGGAACTCGATCAGGAAGAACACATCCAGTACCAGCAAGCCAGTGGCTCGCTTTCTGAACCAAAAAACCATTATCAAGATCAGCAATATAATTATACATTTGATCATCATAGTAACTCAATGCACCTCCCACATTTACTAAGTGCAGAATCGTCAACTGTTCCTAATTCCTCCAGCTTCCGTTTCCTGTCATCTCTTCCACTGAACACCACTATAGATCATTTGCAGTGTCCACAAAGTCTTTTAAGGCTAACGCCCGTCGGAAATCCAGAGGGGCTCATGCAAGTACCGGAGAAATTCACCGGAGACTGGTCATTTCTTGACAAGCTTCTGGCAACGCATCAGGGGTTGGACCCGAACAAATGCCATCAATTCGCGCAAGTTTCTGATTTGGTTCCTTCTGTTCAGAGATCCGGGTTACCATATCTTGGATTCGAGCCCGACTTTTCGAAATTTTCCAAGTAGTTTCCTTTTTTTTTTTTTTTTGCCCTCCTCTGATTTTAATTAAGAAGTTTGTGTCACACTAATTAACATCAATGAATGCGCCTATAATCTGGGCTCTATTTCCTGACATTTATCACTATTTAGTGAAAATTTGCATTTCAAGATTTGGCTTGAATTCTATATATGTGTGTTTTTTAATTATGTGAATCATTCCTATCGGTGTTATAAATTTGTCGAGTAACTGTCCAAATTAAGCAAAGAAACTCTGTTAATTAACAAGAATTAAGTACATACTCATACTCATGGGAGCAAACCAGCCTAGCTTGCCCGGGCCAATGGAATTTCGCTTGAACGACAAACATTTTGCCTAGAAAGTTTTCTCAATCCCTCTTCTGAAAGTTCCTTGTGAAATTAATGTGAACTTTTTTTCAGTCTTTCTATAATGTCCTTTAGTCACCATTTATGGTGTCCAAATGACTGTGTGGCAACACACTATTGGGTGTGTTGCGGGGCCTATCACCCAAAACACTCAATGGTGTGTTGACACATAATCCTTTAAACACCACGTTATGGTGTCCAAAGGACACCACAGAACGTACGCGATTACATGACATAAAGTAGAATAGAATTACACCATTAATTGTGTTAAATTTCATGTCAAATTGTGGGGCCATATATATGGCATAACTCCTTCTAGTCCTGATCTCTCGCCCAGTGGCGCAGCCAAGGACACGCCCAAAAAAAATTCCTTTTTTACACCTTGTAAATTAATAAGGAAAAAAATATACAAATAGTTTAGTCGTGCACTTAATTCAGGGTCGTGCATTTAATTCAAGGTCCAGTCTTGGCTGGCTATGTCACTACTCTGGTCAAACGTTAGAAGAGATTATCTCGAGTTGTCTAATGATCTTTTACTATGTATTTGTTTGGCGGGATTAGTATGACCAGAGATAATTACTTTTATAACTTCCCTGCATATTGGATTGGTGCACTGCTGATTCCCTCGGAACAGCAGAGGTTGCATTATTATATAGATGCTTCTATTGGATTCCTGAGTCCTTAATTTTAATGCGAGGATTGTACATATTGAAGTGAAAATTTTCACAATTTATATCGCCTATATGATAGTCATGTATTTATAAGTGATGTGATCTATAAAAACATATGATCCTGCTACATAAGTGTTTAAAATGATTATTTACAAAAAGTGTGCACATGTATAACATAATTCTAAGGAATAGGGTTCATCTTGGGGGTTATTTTGTTACAATCGGAAAATAACAACATCAACTACTCAATCATAGTAGTTTTATGACCACGCTAGTAGTTTTATAGTACTTGTGGTGGTGTCATTATATCGCCTTATGCCAATAGTATATTGGAAAATTTTATTCAAAAAAAAAAAAGTATATTAAACTAATTGGTTATTGGTAAACTAACATGAAAGTGCATGATTACTCTATCTTTTAACCTTTAAGTTAGAAAGGTAAACAATGCGAGAAGGTTCAATTTTATTTTAGTACATAAATAAACAACGCAGACAACGTACGTACAAGAAAAAGAAGACAGACAAACCTGTCCAAACCAAAGGCAAAATATATACGTGTATTTACACATGACGACATGACATCATTTACGTGATCACTAGGTAGCTAGGCAGTCCCGGTAACGCCCAAGTCATCCTTTTTCCCCTCCTCCTTTCCGGCACCAAAGACTGGGCCGCCTTTGCCGGCAGCGTCGTCGACTTTGTCCTGGAGTTTGTCTATCTCAATGCCCCCTTCATCTTCCTTGGAATGGATATCCAGCTTCGTCTTGTTTTCTCCTCCCTCGACCGATTCGTATGTGGTTGCTGTGTACGACGCCGGCGGCTGTGCCCCTTGAGCCCCCGACATTTGATCTCCTCTGTTTCGCTGATGATAACCGCTAATTAATTCCTTCAGTCCCCAAAAGACTTCAATTCGAATTACTGCTTGATAAGTACTAGCTAGTAACGTAACGTACAATATTCAAGAATGTATATCTATATATATAGTTGCCTCTGGGAATTAATGAAGATCGGATCGGCGAAGCTTATCCTCTGTGAGTGCACGTGGCGGTGAAAACCGGGAGCCACCCATCGTCTACGTGTTACGCAGAAAGAAACTAACACACCCTATAATTTCAAATCACAGGATGGCACGCAGGAGTTCGATACGGCCCTCAATTGTTATGTGATTAAGTTACAATTTGACATTTTCTTAATAGAAGTCCCATAACTTGGAAAAGATTTCAAATATTTCAGGTTACTTATGAAAATTGGGGGTGTCCTTAACATGAAATTATATAGATTTTAAAAATGTATACAATTCTAGGAGTACTCAATTTAAAATTCTATAGATTTTATAAAATTTTAGTGTCCTCGATCAATTTGACTTAAAAATACACTTACATGATTTTTACCAATATCCACCCTCTTACCTTAGGATTTTCATAGATTTCATATATTTTTTTTAAAACTTAGGTAATTAATAAAAACTTATAATTATTAAATATCGAAACTCATTTTTTCTTATCAATCTAGTGTTTAAACAATTATTCACATTAATGAATTTATGCAAAATAAATAGCCAGCATCCCAAACTATTATATTCTCACTATAAAGCTTATTTTTATTTTGTTGCTTTAGTTTTTAAAAAATCAAACTATAATCAATCTATACAAAAAAAAAATGTTAATGAATGAGATGAGAGATGATTATAATAAGAGATTATTATAATAGGATATCAAAATTCAAAATAATTTCATATTTTTTAATTAAAATCCAAATGAGCAAAAACTTGTTTTTTTCTTCGTCACCCAATTTTTTTAAAATAACATCATATTTAACTTTTTCGAAGCAAATGAACGTCTAAAATGAAGAATTATATCAAAGTATATTAACATATTTCAGTAAAATTTCATAGTTTATTCGTGTAAAAAGTATAATGAGATTTTATTATCCTTGCCCATTTTAGTTTTAAAAACTATGGATTTTCCTTTATTTTATTTTAAACCAAGACAGGGTTAAAAAATTTATTTCTTAATGACCTAGTTTGAATATTTTTACTTTTTGTATTTTTTATAATCATCGAGTAAGAAGTTATATAACTTTTTTATTTCAAATTCACATCCAACTTGAGCATAAGTGAAATAAAATAAAAGAAAAATGTTGTTAAATGTTTAAATTCAGAGATATCCCATTCAAACATAATAACATGACACTAGTAAAAAAAAACTTTAAATTCTTTTAAAATTGATTATTACAATTGTTCCCCCAAAAAAAAAAAAAAGATGGTTACTTGAACAAAAGGTAAAATCAGATTATGTATTTTTTCCTACTAGTTCATACTAAATTTTCACTTGCGCATTGCTCAAGTAATATCAAAACAAATTATATGTAATAGTTAATATGTAAGATTGAATAATATATGATTATATACACTTATCAATTTCAATATTTTGTTATCTTCTAGTAGATTAATACTTGTTATATTAAACTAGATAAGAAATGTAATCATGTGACTTTTGGAAATAAAGTATTTCATTTTACCTAGTAACTGTATTATATATATTTTATAAACTTTAAAATGTTAATTATAGACTATTTATCAGAAATTATTTTATTTATTTGTGGAGTGAACATATTAGAACATTTCAAAATATTTAGATAAAGTATGCATGATGATAATAAAAGATTATTTAAATGATTGCAAATTAAGTAACTTAATAAGCACCTAACATAAACCACTCTATTTTCTTAAAGAAAGCTTTCAACATAAGTAGTTATAATAAGATGATGAATGCATTTATCTAAAATAAACTAATTCTGTTTGACATATAATATGATTAATGATAATTCACAAGAATTACCTAAATTTTCTCCAACGTCTATCTAATAGAAATTTATTTAATAAAATAGCAAACTTACAACTTGAGTAGACCACAAAAGTAATTAAAATGATTAAAAAAACAAACTATTATATAAATAAAACCGCCATTTACTTGATTCATTTTAGAATCCAAATATTTTAATAGATATTTTGCATTCCTCGTTTAAGCTCTTGAAGATAATAATCAAGTATATATGTAACACCCTGCGAGAATTTAACCTCCAATAAAACTACATGGTTGACGATGATGGAATAATTTCTCGAATTACATTGGAGGGTCTCCAGATTATCGCTTAATTGACAACTAAAGAAAGAATACAGTGCTTGATTGACAAAAATAAAAGTACGGTGACTAAATTACAAGAAGACACAAAATAGAAGGATTTCTCGATCAATAAATGAACGATCTATATTGAGCCACACTGCCCTATGAGGTGTATGGTGCCATGTCACGCCACTTGTCGCGTTTGGATTAACGGATCTCAAAAGTTTATTAAAAATAACTAATTTTGAACTATTATGAAAAGGGCTATTGAGTCCCAAAGTCTTCCAAGCCCTCCTAACACCCCATTTCTCCTCCCTTCCATCCCAAATTCGTCCAAGGCCAAGAATGGGAAAGAATGACCCTTAAAACCCTCCAAAACATCACCTTTGTACTTGAAAAATGGTCCTTACCATATATAGAAAGATTGTAACTTCAAAAATAGCTTTGATTAAGGAATTTCAAGGCTTAATGACACTTTTCTATGTGAGAATTATTGGAGGAATGTTTGGGTAACCTTTGAGGTGAGTAAAACATGTATTGGTTCTATATCTTCCATCCATTGGCTCTCTTCTTCTCTTTATATATTGGATCCCTCTCCTTTAGAACTTTTTCCGTCCTTTAATTATATTTGGCTTTTGATGATTGACGGTGCATCATTGCTTTGGATAAATGATTGGTCTTTGCTCTTGGCCATCGCTAGTGACGCTATATACCCATTTTGATCTGCTATTTGAATTGTTTTATGCTATTATTGCCTTACTATGTGGTCTCGGTCATTCTGAATTGTTATTGAATCGTATGGCTTACAGGTAGATGCTAAACTAGTTATGTGTCCGAGCTTTGTATCTTTGTGAATGACCTCTTTTGTGCATAAAATGCCCTCTTTTGTATTGTTTTGCGTGGGCCAATACATGTTATTCACTGGACACTTTTATACTCACCCTCCCATCTTTTATAATCCTGTAGGTATTGGATTAAACAGCTTTGTGGTCAGATCATCTCAAGGATAAAGAAGATATATGTATGTGATCGACGCTCTTCCGATCTGACTGAGGTTTCGTTGTGGGTAGCCCCACAATACACTTAATTATCAGAGTGCACAGCGAAAGCGTCTCAATAATCTTGAATAGTATTTTTAAGGTCTCGCCCTCGATTTTAAATCAAGATATATATTTTAAATGCTTCTGCTATTGTTAAAATTGGGGCGCGTGACAATATATGTATGAAGTCACCCACTAATTGTAAATATATAGATACTGATCCAAATTTAAAACCGAGGTAATCAATATTATTTCATATGTGTAATATAATCTATATTGTTTTAAAGATTTCTCATTAAAGATTAAATTTGAGTTACTTAAACTATAATGTTTTATTTTGGCTAATTAAAATATTAAGTAAAATAACTAAACGGAAAATAAAAGAATTATAAAAGACGCATAAGATATTAAGTTCAGACAAAAACTGTATATAAAAATTGGTGAAACGGAAAGCCCTTTCAATCTCAGACATTTTTCCTATCTAAAAAATTAAACCTCATTCGTCGATCAGCAATTTTAAATGAAGTCAGATGGATAGCTGCAAGAATTAATGCAATGTACCTAAAAAGTCTAAAATATCCCTCCAAAATGCAGTTTTTGCTGGAAAATTGCGGTACAATGGTACCGCAGACTACTTTTCTTTTAAATATAACTAGTTTTCTACCCGTACGTTACACGGGCTTAATTCAGTAGCAATATATAATAAATGCTATAAAATTGTTGTACATATAAGCGAATTTAAATAATTATTATGTAACTACAAAAATGTTAATTGAACAAAGCATTTGTAATAAGAGACGTCATTTTTTTGTTTAAGTATTACAAACTTTAAAACACTTTTTTATGAATGATATTTTTCATTTTATTTATCAGCTTTACGTGGAAATCATTTCCGATGCTAGCAAGTTATGCTCCATTATTAGGACCTAAAAGTGAAATCCTTTGATTTTCTATTTTCCTTTATATATTTTCTTTAATTTCTTATTTGCTTTTTTTTTTGGCTCACATTTCTTATTTGCTTGTAACCTATTGAAATGCGCTCTAAATTGATTAGAAAAAAAATAAATAAAACTATATAAACCTATACCTTTTTTCCCCGTCAATTGCTTGATTTAAGCAAATATGACTTAAACCATGTTAAATGTTAAATATCTAAGCATCTTTTGTATTTGTTAATAGTTCATTTAAGTCGTAAAATTACTGAAATATATTAATAGAATACACAACATTATTCTTTTTTAGTCAATCATTTATACAATTTAAACAAATAAGATGTAAACTAAACTAATCGCAAACCAATAACTAAACCACCTTATTTACCAAAACATACTGCTATTAAACTACAAGAATTCGTTTCATTAATGGACATTCTAACTTAAAAATTATAACATATGCAAATAAACATTTATGGTTTAAGCCAAATCATTGATTATTATTAACAAAATAGCCATTCATTATCAAAATAAATTAATAAGGTACCATGTCAAGAAAACAATCCTTACAATGTTAAACAAAACTAAGTCCAATTTCGATTACCAATTGATGAGTAACCCGAAAAATATTAATTAGTTACTAAAAAATATTAATAATCAAGTGGATAAAATTATCTTCTCTTATAGAAAGTGGATAAAATTACTCTAAAAAGTATCAAAACAATTAATTAATTAATGTAAATTATTAAAACAAAATCGATCACATATTGGTCTAAATAATACAAATATTATTTTATTTAAGCAACTATTTAGTTTGTAAATATATCAACTGAGGATTAATATAGATACACTATAGAAATTAAAAGATTTGATATAAACTAAATCAAGACGTATTAATGGAAACACATATCCAAACATGGCCAAACATAAAAAACAAAAAAAGAAAAAAAATGAAAAAAAAAAAGAAAGAAAGAAAGAAGAAACAAAATTTCGCGGCTGGACATACAAGAAAATAAATTAAACATTTTTCTTAAAGATTACAACATATGACAGCATAGTAACTGTTCTGATTTCCAACTCCTATAATGCTATAAAAAATTGACAGCTAAAAGTCATAATATATATATATTTTTTTTTGTGCAAACAACTGAAAGTCATAATTCATATTGCATTCGAGGTGGCTAATTAAAAAAGAAAATAAAATGAAAGTGGATAGTTACAGAAAAAGAAAGTGGATAGTTACAGAAAGATGGATAGTTATAAAAAAATAAAATCGCATGTGAAAAATTAAAAAAAATGCAAAAAAAAAAAGAAGGATTCTGATTCTAGAATCATGTCAAAGGCGGGAAAAAGATTCTATTTACTTATGCTTTTAGTATATTATAGATTATAGATATATAGATTTGTATTATTTTATTGTGTTGTATACCAAAATTTATTTATCTCTTGGATTTTGTAATAAAAAAAAAATCTACCGAGAGAACATTTGAAATGGTATGAAATTCTATTGATCAAATTTCGCGTTGGGGACACCCTTTGTAAATCTTACAAATTTCATTAAAAATTCACAGAAATTTGTGATATGGAATTCTATAGAATCTGACGAATTCTATAGAATTCTATTAAATCCATGAATTATATAAGAATCCATGTAACTCAAAAATTTCATAAAATTCTATGTTAACGACACCCGCTAACATAATAAGTAAGAACTGACTGATTCATATGTCCACTTTTTAGTTTCCATTGATTAGAACTACGTACGGAACTCAATAATAATCATCATAAAGTATCATAAATTTGTTCAACTTGATATCCACATTTGCCTTACTAGTTTGAGGTCGGGACGGGGATTTGCTGACTAACCAGTAGCCGAGCCATGGACAGGCTTTAAAGAAATGAAATTTGCCGCTTGGACACCAAATAGGGGCACCATGCTCGACATGTGGCGACATAAATTGTACAATGATGATACTTTTGGCTAGAGAGAGAGAAGGAGAGGCGGGACCGTGACCCACGATAGGTCAAGTAACTTGAACACTTTCTAAACACAGGTAGCTTTTATGAAAGAGAAATGTTATTTGTAAATATTTTTTATGTATAAAATTTATAAAATCCTCTCTGTATATATTTAATATTTTTTATTTAATATTTTTTATTTTATACTACTTGAAAGGACAACTTTTTGGGAGTGTGTATACCAATTTTGCACACCCTGTATGCACAAATAACACTTCTCTTCACGCAAAACGCAGAGTGAATATTCTTATTCAGGAGGTCTATTTGTAAGTGCTGCAGCTTAGATCAATCAAATATACCATCTCCTTCCCCACACCTTAACCGAGATCGAGAGGTCGCTCCAAGAATTAGCTAGGTAAGGTGAGGAAATTATTTTCTGACGTGTGAATGGAATTTCTACAACTTCTGTAATCCAATTCTAATGGTGAGAGTACATAAAGACAGTGCAATCATATTTATTGGTGAAAGAAGCCAATTTCCAACTTGTGTAAAGGTAGGATACAGTTTAAATTGGGTGGGTAATGTGCCGTGACAATAACCACAAGATGATGTTTTCTGTTCGAAATTGAATGCTAAATCAAATCATACATGTCGACATACTGCTAAGCTAACCAAGAAACCCAACACAGCACCTGCTATGACTTCAATTTCTGTATGTCCGACTGATTCTTTTAGTGTGGAGGAAGCATATGCCACACTTACAGATTCTTTTCCTTCTACATCGGAAGATTTTATAAAAGCAGTTTTTATCCTTCTTGCTGATTTAAGCAACAGAGAAGCATTTGGCTGTTTTGTCTGAGAAGAAATCTGTTCCTTAAAGAATCGAGGATCAATGCGCTCTAAATCCGGTGGTGATTCTCCTGAAAAAGAATTGATCAACTCACCGGCATTTTTAGTAGATGAAGTTGAATTCATTCTCGCGCATAGCAAAACTTTGTTTAATTCTTTGGCATGAACGCCAACTTCCCTTCTTACTCCCTGCATAAACAAAACTTTGAAGGTGACAAAATGGATTACCCTGCCTAAGGATCGGTCAACTGTCCATAGGGTAATAATGCCCACATGGCACTGCCATGTCAGATGTGGACAATGTGTCTCTACGCTCAAAGGGGCAAGTGATCGGCTCTTTACCTTGCCAGACAACACAAAATGCAGTATTATGTGTGCATTTCTCAGTTTCTTCTTCTTCTTCTTCTTTTCTTATTCTTTTTTCTTTTCTTTTCTCCTTTTTTTTTTTTTTTTTTT
>CAVNYN010207365.1:0-40414 GCA_963692815.1 Nyctanthes arbor-tristis | reverse complement strand
TTCAGTTCTTGAGAAGGAGTTGGACGCATTGCTAGAGGAGGAGGAACATTTTTAGGCACAAAAGGCTCGAGCTAATTGGATGGCGATGGGGGACAGAAACACATCATTTTTCAATCGAAGGGCGGCCAGGCGAAAAGAGCGCAACACGATTAGCAGATAGATGGACAGTGAAGGACAATGACGTGAAGATAGACTCTATCCAGAGGATAGTATGCTATTACTTTTAAGATCTTTTTACATCAGGCTACCACGGTTGGGAGACTTTCTTTTCGGAATTGGGCGTGCAGGACGCACGGCTATCAAAAGACGAGACGGCACTGTTGGAGCAACCTTTCAATGGAGAAGAGGTGAAGGATGCACTTTTTAGTATGGGAGGACATAAGTCACCAGGTCCAGATGGTTTTCATGCTATCTTTTTTTCAACGCAATTGGGACACGATCAAAGAGGAGGTAACGGATTTTGCTTTATATGTGCTTAATGGTGATGGCTCTTTAGAGGAAATTAATGATCCTTTTATTCTGCTGATTCCTAAAATAAAAAATCCTACTAGTATTACTAATTATCGACCTATTAGTTTATGCAATGTTTTGTATAAAGTAGTCTAAAAAACCATAGCCAATAGATTTAAACATGTGTTAACTAGTCTTATTTCACCCTTTCAGAGTGTTTTTATTCCTAGAAGGCTCATCATTGACAATGCCGTGTACGTTTTCGAGCTCATACATTCGCTTTGGCGGAGAGCTGGAAGGGGCAATGGGGCAATGGCTCTGAATCTGGATATGAGTAAGGCGTTTGACTGCGTGGAGTGAAGTTTTATAGTTAAAATGATGGAACGGATGGGCTTTTCAAAACATTGGAGAAACTTGGTCATGAAATGTATTTCTTCGACAAAATTTTCCTTTTTAATAAACGGAAAGCCAATGGGGGAGGTGATTCTATCCAAGGGATTGAGACAGGAGTGCCCATTATCCCCCTATCTATTTCTCTTATGTACGGAGGGCTTGTCCCAACTCATCATGAAAGGTGAGAAGAAAAGAAGACTTGGGGATTTTAGGCGTAACAGATATGGACCGTAAATCAGTCATCTCTTATTTGCTGATGATAGTGTACTATTTGGACAGGTTAATATTGCTGAGTGTCAGGAGATTGTGCGTATTCTACAAATTTATGACCGGGGTATCAGTTCAAAAGGTGAACTTAGGCAAATCTCAGATCACTTTTAGTCATAATACAGACCAGGCTACGAGGTCCCAAATTATTGAGCTCTTTGGATTGGGCAATGATAGATCTCATTATACTTATCTGGGTTTGCCAGCTTTCATGGATAGGAGTAAAATCAGAGTTTTTGGAGGGTTAAAAGATAAGGTTTGGAAAAAGCTACAGTGGTGGAGAAGAAAGCTATTCTCAATTGGGGGGCCGAGAGGTGTTAATCAAGGCTGTTATTCGATTAATTCCCAACTACACCATAAGTTTATTTAAACTCCCAGGCGAATTGTGTGATAAATTAACTAAACTAGCATCATCCTTTTGGTGGGAAGATTCTAGTGAGAAGAAAAGGCCCAAGTGGATGTCGTGGGATAAGCTTTGTTGTGTAAATCTAAGTTCAAAAGGGGAGTGGGGTTTAGAGATTTGTTAGGATTCAATAGAGCATTGGTGGCTAAACAAAGTTGGCGGTTATTTACTTCTCCAAATCCGTTGGTAGTAGAGATCTTAAGGACCAAATATCATAGATTCTCGGACTTTTAGGATGCTAAATGTAAACCAGGATGCTCTTACTTATGGCGCAGTATTGTATGGGGACAAGAACTTATTAAGAAAGGGGTGAGATGGAGGATTGGGAATGAGGAGTAGGCTCTAGTTTTCTCTAGCTCGTAGCTTCCTAGGCCGTTCTCTTTCAAACCTATCACTTCAACTTGGGAGAACCACATGATACGAGTGTCGGAACTGATAGATGAGAATGAAGAGTAGAGGGAGGACATTATTAAAGAACGTTTCCATGAAATGGATGGGGAATTGATTTTATCCATGCGATGTGGTAATATTAATATAGAGTATATAATAACGTGGCATTTTGAGGTGAATAGAGAATACAGTGTGTGATCAGGATATCACTTTGAGATGCAATTTATGCGTGAGACACGGGTCGCTGATGGAAATGGTTTAAAGGGATGGTGGAAAGCTCTTTGGAATATACAAATCCTAAGTAAAATTACGTTTTTTGTATGGAAGATTTTTATAGATATTTTACCTTCAAAGCAAGCATTAAGGATATGCCATATGGTGGCTGACTTGAGGTGTCCTCGATGTGGGGCGGGGGAGGAAGACTATTTCCATACCTTGATTGGGTATGCATGAGTTCATAAAGTTTGGTTGGATAGTGTGTTTGGTGGCCGAGTGATGGATTTTATTGGGGGCCAAATCAGTGATTTCATTTTACATGCTTAGCGAGATTTGGGTCCATCTTTGTTTGCATGGTTTCTGGTGGCCTTATGGAAATGTTGGCAGATTCACAATGAAGCAGTTTGGAAGAGGAAGGAGAGTGGAGTAGAGGGAGTTTTTACCGGTGCGAAAGGATTCCTTAGGAGTTCCAACGTGTACATGGGAAAAGAAAGTAGAGAGAAAGGATCGATGGAAGCTGCCCCGAGAGAATTGGGTTAAAATCAATGTAGATGCGGCAGTGTCGATAGGTGAGAGACAGATTGGGTTGAGTGTAGTTTGCCGAGATCATAATGAGGAGCTGTTGGCAGCATATTCGAACGTCGTGCTGGGGTCTTTTTTGCCATATATTGGAGAGTGTAGGGCAATTCCGAGAAGAGCTCAGTTGGCATGTGAACAGGGTTTTCATCGGGTGATATTTGAATCTGATACTTGTAATGTCATATATCTTATTCATGAGCCACAAATCAGAGCCCTTGAAGGCCCTATGTTGGAACGGATCAAGATGATTACTCGAGACCTGGTGGATTGTCAGTTTGTGTCAATTGAGAGAAAGACAAATATAGTCGCAAGACAAATATAGTCGCCCACTTATTAACTAGGCGAGTTTTTGATTTTCATTTAAACATGTATTGGGATTCTAATCCCCTTCATTTCATTGTAAACAATCTAGCTTGTGATACTTCATTTGACTCATAATGAAAGTCTCTATTTAGTTTGCAAAAAAAAAAAAAAAATCAATACTCGTAATATAATAATGATAAATAGCATTACTTGGAGAGAAAATGAAATCAGCTTATTTTTCAATTAAGTGCTATTTTTGACACTTTCGGTTGCCAATACATATAAAAGCCCAAAGCAGAAAATTGCAACTAACTGAAGTAGTTCTAGAACAATCTTATCTATCTTTTTATAAAACCCCCCCCCCCGGCCCCCCTTCTGCACTCCTGAACAGTCTAGGGTTTTGTTACCTCTTTCATTGAATCAACCAACCAAATTCTCTCTCTCAGTCACACTAAAACACTTATCTGTTAGGTAATCTCTACATTTGTCAATCAGATGCCCTTTTTGCTTTTTATACGGCCATCAATTCATTAATTTGATTTGGGTTTTTGGTTTCTTGATTTCAGGAGGCTATGGCAGCAACACAGCTTACAGCATCTTCAGTTTCAGCAAAAGGATTTGTATCATTTGAAGGGTTGAGGCAAAATTCCGTAAAGATTTCCTCTTTCTCACCTCTTACACGAAAGGGCCTCGCGCTTAAGTCATTCCGGGAACTTGTTGTTAAGGCTGCCACGACGGTTGCCCCTAAGGTTGAAATTTTCTGTTCTCTAATTCTTCGGAACTATTATCCTTACTTTTGGATGATGTGGTATATATTCAATTTCTTATCTGATGCAAGGTAAAACACTGTCATTGTTCATCAGTTTCTTTTACTCAGTGAAATCGAGTAAAAGAGCTACCCCAGTTGATGCATTTGTTTGTAAGAAGAGAAACTGCATTGCTTAGGTGACAGTGATTGCTATGAAGTTTGTGGATTCGTGTTGCATCTATTTCTAGTCTGTCTTGTTTATTGAGTTTTGTTTGGGTATGGTCTCTAATTTTTACAGCTTCATCAAAAATTACAACTGTATTCCATTTGCTGAAAGTGACTTAGTGGGTTTAAGGAACTTAAATCGATCTACCTAGTTAGTTATGAGTAAAATCTTGTTTATACACAGGTCATTATAGTTCGCCCCTTGATTTTAGTTCTTCTCTGACTCTCTTAGTTTTCTGTGTTGGTTAGATTATGGCTTCAAAGTTCAAACTTGAGGATTAAGATCAATATTCTTTTCTTTACTCAGAGATCAATTTACAATGTTCTTTGTGATTGTATTCTGTCTTGCTTACGGAGTATTCTATTCTATTCATCAGTACACTACACTGAAGCCCTTGGGTGATAGAGTTTTGGTGAAGATTAAGATTGCAGAAGAGAAGACAACGGGTGGTATCTTACTACCAACGACAGCCCAAACAAAA
The DNA here is from genome assembly GCA_963692815.1 of Nyctanthes arbor-tristis. Taxonomy (NCBI): domain Eukaryota; kingdom Viridiplantae; phylum Streptophyta; class Magnoliopsida; order Lamiales; family Oleaceae; genus Nyctanthes; species Nyctanthes arbor-tristis. Next base: position 35,958 of record CAVNYN010207365.1, on the reverse strand, counting down.
CCACAGGGAGGTGAGGTAGTTGCAGTTGGAGAGGGTCGTACAGTTGGGAAGAACAAGGTGGACATTAGTGTGCAGGTGACTGCAGTCCAATGCATTCTTGTTCGTCTTCAGCTTATGTTATCTCCTTAACTTATTGCATTTGCTAACTGAATGATATCATCCGTAGACTGGTACCCAAGTGGTATACTCAAAGTTGCAGGGACAGAAGTTGAGTTCAATGGATCCAACCACCTCATCTTGAAGGAGGATGATATTGTCGGAATTCTTGATACTGATGATGTCAAGAATATGAAGCCTCTGAATGACAGAGTTCTCATCAAGGTCCTCTAATAGTATTGTTAGTTATTAAGCTTTATGCATTGCATTGAGGATTTTGCTCTTTATGCCAAGCTACATTTTAATTAATAATGATGTTCTGCCAGTAGAAAAGAACTTTGAGAGGCAGTATTTTTCTTGGAATCGTGATATAATTAATGTGTCATTTGTGGCTACATGGATGCAGTTGCATTGAAAAATTATGGTCTATTTGCTTGTTCATGAACACTCAAGGATATGTTCTTCTTAGAACAGCTGATTGAGTGCAGTTTGCTGTTTTCTGTTTTTCCTCTTGGCACTTTGAAGTCAGTATACGAGCACTTTCTTATGCAATGATTCTTGTTCAGGTAGCTGAGGCTGAAGAGAAAACTGCTGGTGGTTTGTTGCTGACTGAGGCAAGCAAGGAGAAGCCTTCAATCGGCACAGTAAGTGATGTGTCATGGCTTCATAACTTATAAGTGTTTCTGATTACAGAATAGGTGCTTTGCCTAGCATGCAAAATTTTTTTTTTTGGCTCCTATTCAATTATTTGGTTGAGATTTTGCTCAGTATCCAGTGTATCTTCTATTCCAGGTGATTGCTGTCGGGCCTGGTCCTCTTGATGAGGAAGGAAACAGGAGGCCGTTGTCAGTTGCCTCCGGGAATACAGTTTTGTACTCCAAATATGCAGGCAACGATTTCAAGGGCACTGATGGTTCAGAATACATAGCACTACGGGCTTCTGACGTCATGGCTATCCTTTCTTAGTTTTGGTTGTTCGACCTTTGTTTCAACAAAAATGGAACTTGTGAAAATTGTTTGTCATCGAGATCTCTATCACAACTTTTTTGGGGATATAATCAATGTAGTCAAGTTTATATGAATTTTTGGATTTAACGCCTCTCTGATCAATGTAGTATGTTTAATGACCTGTTGTCTGTGTTCCTCACTTGTTGAGGCCTTCGTACATTGAATAATTTATGTGGAGCATTTTATGCATGCGGCAGTGCATCATCTTGGGAAGTAAAGTTAAATGAATTCAGACTCGGCTGACATTTTCGTCTCATCAGTTGTCATAGTAAACTGAAGAGATGTAGAGTTGAGTTTGTTGCTTGAATCAAAACTTGCTTGAAAACCCAAGTTTGCAGTGAATGTACAAAAGCATGATGTTCTTCACTTCTACTGATGTTTAATCTCTGAGGCAAGGCAAGAATGCACAAGAATTCAGATGATCAACTGTTGATGATACATGAAATTTACAGCATCTATCTACTGACATATTCTTCTGCTAACAAAGGGTTAGTAGATACCATCCTATATAAGACCTTTGTAAAATTAGCTCCAAGAGAAGCGCGTCAAGAGTTGTTGAAGCAATCGAAAAATGCTTGGCGATACCGACTTCTCAAAGAACTAAAAAGCAAAAACAAGAAGTATCGAACTCAAAGTTAAAAATACATCACGACCTCTACTGGTCTTCTGATAGGATCTTGTTATCTATCGTCTGCAAGTGATCGACCCAGCCATCTTATGGTACAGAAACAAGTTTTTAAGTTTCTGGACTGAAAATGCTCTCATCGGTTGAAAGAGTTTGCAGAATTATCGTCGTACTGTCCTTTCCATGCGTTACCACTGTCCGTTCCGCTGAATGTTTGGTTCGGGGCAGGAAGCTGAGCTAAATCTCCGTCCAAGCTCATCTGCTTCACCTCAGCAGAAGATAGCATCTTGATACTCTGGACACAGCTTACAAACTCCCTGAGAAAAGTTTTCAAAGTTAATGTTGTTTTCTTAGTGACAATAAGACAACACGGGAAGTTGCCAAACACTTACTCCCAAGGGTCATCACCAAGGAGTAATATGTCGTTTTCGTGATCTACGTAGACAAGTTTCCATTCTGATCTTTGAGGATCTTCCAGTAGTCCCTTGATGCCAAACATACGGGCCAAATCATGCCTAAGTTCGTCATATCCCTTATAGCGGGTGACATCTATAGTTCGGCCTACAGAGCCACGTTTCTGGACCTGCATAATTCCCAGTAATCAGGTGATTTTCATTGTTTCTAAACTACAAAGACAGGAAGAAATTCATAGCAACCCAAATATATTATTGTTTCTTGATCCAAGAGATATCAAAGAGAATGGACAATATTCTGCAGTTTTTTCCTTTACTTAATTTGGAGAAGGGATTAGGCAGAAAAGCTACTTCGTGTGTGTGTGTGTGTGTGTGAAAGAGAGAGAGAGAGAGAGAGAGAGACCTTTGTGTATGTTCGCACCCGCTGAGTCTGGTTTGGCCACAACCCACCATTTAGAACACCAGCGTCGTTGATTGCAACATCATTGGAACAACCTGCATTGAATGACATATTTGGCACCCCAAATGATTGAGAATTGATTCCACCAGAGAACTCTGCTTCATTATCCCTTGGATTACCACTGTAATTAGAGAGCAAGTTCTGGATATCTTTTCCGGAATCACAACCCCTTGACAGCAAAGCATCAGGCGTCAATCCTTCAATGTTGGCCGTGAAAGGAAGACTGCTCCTGGGATGTGATTGAACATCTCCATCCAAGCCGGTAAGTGAAAAGTTCTGCTGCTGTCCACTAGCATCCAAGCAATATGATGTTGCAGATGACGCTGCATCCATGATATCATTAGCTGTATTTTTGTATTTAGGTTGCTCTCCTCCTTTATAACTGGGTAATTCATTTTTCACTCGGATATCTGACTTGGTCTGAGCCTCTGGAACTAAATTCGGAACAGGATGAACAACTGAACTATCAAGTAATGTGGCCGACCCTGGTTGATTTCTGTTCAGAAAGTTCAATGGTGAAGCTTGTATATTATTTGTACCGCTTGAGGTTGAATATAAAGGGATGGCCCCATCAGCAGGTTCAGATTGGGATTTGACAGTAAGTGCTGAATTTTGCTGGCCATACAGTTGGTTGAGAGGAAATTGTGATGATTGCGCCAGTGCTGATGCCGGAAAGCCAATGCTGCTGAGTTGCTGAGCTTGCTGGTTTTGTTGTAGGGGTAAAGAAGGCTCCAAAAACGAACTTGCAGGCGATGACAGCTGTTGCTGTTGCTGCTGGAGTTTCTGGAGAAGCTGCATTTGAAGCTGATGTTCGGAAAGATTCGGTTGTGATGTCTGTTGAACCTGGGGCTTCTGTGTTGAGACCTGCTGCCGAAATTGTGGCTGAGCTTGTTGCACTTGTGTCTGCTGTTGCTGGGGTCTCTGCACAAGACTAGATGGTTGTTCAATGTGTTGCTGAAATTGTGTGTCCTGGGGTAAAGATGTCGAAGGAAGTGTACTTTTGTTAGCTGAAGGAACATTTTGCAGCAACTGTGTATTATTCCCTGTTGGCAAAGGTTGTTGCTGAAGCTGTTGGGAGTACATTGCTATTTGCTGTGAATTTTGATTCAAAATCTGGTTAGGGACTACACCATTATTTACATGATTTAAAGAAGATGGCAACATTTGCTGCAGCGGCTGCTGTTGGGGCCATCCAGGAGACGGCTGCTGCAGTTGTCCAACTTGCTGATTTTGTGGATTGATTTTACCGAATTGAAGATTTTGTGAAGCGAAAGTTGGGGATTGGAAGTTCAACAGTTTGGAGCGGTCATCTGTTACTAGGTTACCATGGAGGTTAGTCGAAGACAACATGTTAGCGAAAAGTGCCGACTGATTTGCCGGTAACTGCTGATTCTGCTGCATGTTCATCCACTGGACTAAACTCAGCCCGGGGAATATTGAGCTCGAGGCCTCTTTCAAACCAAAGTCATCTCCAATCCAGGGCATGCCTCTCTTGAATATATTTTCTATGTCTGAATCATCATCTAAAAACGAGTTTCAAGGAAAATATGTAAACCTTTCCAACAAAACTAATGTAAGTTCAACAAATACTGATACGTATCTAGTTAAAAAGAAATTCGCTTAGATCCATTAAATCCTTGGACTGATACTTTTACTTCTTGATACACAGTTCTGTAAGATTTTATTTTGAAGATGATAAATGTGCTTCTTTCGTGCTTGAGAAACAATGTATGCCTCATAAAGAGCATAAGAAAATTTTTGATCTTATGGCTCTTTAATATCCCATAACAATAACAGGAAGTGGTCAACCTGAATTACCTGGAAAACCTGGTTGCTTCGAGAACTTGGGTCTGAAAAATGGCGGTGGACATATGTAAAAGGGAGTCACAACAGGTTCGATTTCCCAAATTGATACACGACTGGGACGTTCTCCAGTAGTAGATTCATCCCATCCAACCTAACAAGAGGAATGATAATTGATTTATGAGCTCCAGAATGGAACTGAATTAGTTTTGCGGGAAAATATGAATATAACAAGAATAAGTCTTTTGGATCCATCTAAAATATGGCTGGAAATTACAGAAGGTTGATTATGGAAAAGGCGTGTACCAGTAGCATAATATCCTAGGTTGGTATGGAAGAATTTAATCCCCAGGATAATAGAACAATAATCAGATTTTTTTGAGTCCTAAATGCTCACAGTAAAAGTTAAATGTTGAAAGAGTTTCAGGAAAATGATTAGAGAAAACTAGCACCTGAAGATTACGCCACTGTGAATTTTTCCATCGCACTGGATCCAGATCAGATATACCAGTAATGGTACCCATGTACCTACGGACTCCAGATTCCTCAGTCTCAAACATCATCCTAAATCGCATGCCTAATGAAGCTTGGGTATACATTGCTTTGTTATACTTGGCTAGAGGAATCACAAATTCAGACGGGCTAGCCCTGTAAAAATTGAAGTCTCATTAGGGCTTAAAAAGTTTTCACGACACACATTTAACAGTCGAGAAAGGTACCACTTTTGACTACCTTGGATTGTAGAATATCGTAAATGAGCTATTGTTTGCAGCCGCATGAGCTGCTGCTGCAAGAATTCCAATGTGCATGCTATCACTAGATATAACAGATGAGGAGAGAGCAGGCTGCTGCCTCGTAGCATGTCTTATACCCACCAGAAGCTGTGACTTTTCGTCTCTGCACCACACCTTTGCAGTTCAGTGATAATAAGAAAAATAATATGCTAAGCACAAATCAGATAATACCTAGCAAAGCTTAAAATAAGTCATTTGTACTTCCAAACATGTTAAGCTAAAACTTTTAAGGTCGGTCAACTATGCTCTTGATTCAGATATTTACATACCTTATGAAAAGGACGGAATCCCCTGCTATAAGTCTTTTAGAGCTAACAAAGACACTCCATCCAGTAGTCAACAGGTGCCTCTTGGGTTGACCTGGGATCAAGAATAAGTAGTCTTTTAACTTTCATTCTGAACTACTATTGACAATGAAGAATACACTGGAAATACGTCTCCAATAAAACAATTAAAATAAATATTTCTCTGTAGCTCCACTATCCAAGAAATAGGCTGCCTCCAAATAAGTATATCCTCAGTATAATATTACCATTAATTGAACAGGAAACATTCATATGGATGACTTGATGTAACATAAAACCTGATTGTGGCCCCAGCAACATCCAAAAGACTACCTTATATTTCTTCAGTTGATAAAAATAAAAATAATTCAAATAAAAGCAATAACATATACTCAGAATCAAAATTTTATTGAACAAAACATTTAACCAATATAATAACGTGTGGAGCATATTTGATCCTAATATTTTGGTCCACAATCTGCTATATACAAAGGTTATCTTGAAGAAATATTCAGGAAGATATAGGGTTCTAACTCAGTAGAATCACTGTATATTTTTCACTTGATACATCATTGGAAGTTTTTAACAGATTTAACACCAAAGAAGATGCATAGAAACAGAAAGCTCTAGAAGAAAATACCCCTGTATATATGTCTAAATGTCCATGACTGATCATGTAAATCTTTAGCCGTTAGCTCCTGAGCAGGAGGTTGCATTGAAAAATCCTACAAAAACAGCCTGTGTCAGTGGAAGAATGAGAGGAATATAAGAATATAACCAGCTGTGATTATGAATACAAGACTATAACCAGCTTTGATTAAAAAGCCAATTCTTTCTAGAAGACACCTCTCCTACAAACTTCAGATAAAAGAGTAGCTCTTAAGCACAGCTATACATGCTATCAATTCTACTATTTCTATTTATGTATGTTAATGCGTTGGACAAACCAGAGGAGGAAACATTTTCTCAGCCGCTCGGCGAGGTACTGAAAAACCGCCATGTGTACTTGTATCACTTGCCGTGAGAGTTTTGCAGAAGAACTCAGAAGGTTGCCTGCTTTGCTTGAGTCCCATTTCCGATAAAAGTAATGCTTCCTGGTCATACTGTATGAGGAATAAAGTTAATGCTCCTTCAGATGGTTATTAGGTAGATCAAAACATTTTTGTGGTAAGATACCTTTGTGCTGATATTGATGAATGCTCAAAATGAAAGAGCTGACTTACATTGTTTACAGGTTGAAGAGTCATTTGAGCATACACTTCATCGGTTTCAGAATCTGCCTGATAAAATGGAAAAAGAAAGGGATAAACAGAAGAACTTTTGTAAAATCATTTATGGCCTCTTTAGTTTGGCTAGTATTCAAGCCCACATAGTAATTTTCCAGCCGTGCTAAAAATTTAGCTTATTTTCTATTTTCCTATTTTGCCAAAGAGGATTTTCGAAGTTACTGTTGGTTTACCAACAAAGCTTACTTATGGTACTTCCTAGACAACTAGGTTTAACACAGCCTTTTTACATAAGTTAACTTTTAGTTACTTTGAAGAAAAAAGGTACTCATGTTGAAAGGAACTCTTGCTAATTCTCAAACTTAACGAAAATGGTGTCATTTTTAAACTTACTTATTTATTGGATATAAGTAACCTTTAATGTTGTTCAAACAAGCTCTATCTGTATCTATACTAAAATGCATGCAACCTTATCAGCGTCCCTGCTACTGAATTACAGTGTGGATAGAACAAAGTGATCGTGTTAAGTATATATCCGGCATAAAAGGTCAAGGAGAAAGGAAGACGAATATATATGACAATGAGTGGTAAAGCCAAAAGAACCTAAAAGAATTCCACACATGCACATGATGTTCAAAAGTTTCCGGTACAGCTATGGCTGCAATCATACATGTAAGGTCACGTTATGCAGCATGCAGATCAACTTCGAAGGAAGGTTTGGATAACTTGGGATGCTTTCAGCCTCCTTTTGCATTGACGCTGCCACCTATGAATAGTAGATACAGTAGTGTTAATCAGATATGGAGCGTCAAAAGTTGCTATATTTCTCTAAATGGAGAGGAAGGACGCACTTGTTCACTATGACCTTGAGGAAAATAGACCACGAGACTTCCAACGGGAGGCAAGGAAACCAATGGCCCCGCACAAGCATGCCATAACTCTGAATTGATCACATGTTTCACTCCTAATTCAATCAAACAAGAAAACTTGTTACAGGAAACCTTACACCACGAATGATGCGTGAAATGATGATATTGGCAACTCCGAATTGCCAATAAAGGATTGTCTTTCGTTGGAAATACATTCTCTGATCCTTGAGTGTTTGAATCTTAAGCCAATGGTTAAATATATGTTCTCTACTAGAAATTTGTCCATTATGATCATAAACTCAATGATTCAGCAGAGAAGGAGCAAATATAGAAATGCAAACAAATAATCTCATAGTCAGATAGACCAGCAATGTCAGAATTCCCAGTAGACATTGGTCCTGACAACATGATATGATTTCAATCTGTGCTCACAATCAAGTTCCTCAAATTGCAGCTGACAGCTTCTAATTTTAGGTGTAAGATAGCTTCGTGCTGCAGTTGATTTCAGAAAAAACTCATGGACTCAAATACTAACTATATATTCGAGTATAGAGATCGAGTTTTCAATTACTTGTCACTGTCAGATGCCATTCAACCATCAACAGATAGAATACAAGATGCTTCTAATAAAACTTCACACCACCACCTCCCGAAAAGATAGAAGCATGAAAGACAAGGAGTTGGAAAGAAATCGACAACCAAAATGATACAGTAAGCCGCCCAACACATAATTCAAGAAAGCATCATCACATGTATAATACATGGCAAACACAAAATCAAAGAGAGACCATCGATCTACGAAGTTACCATATATTACACGCTAGAAACGGCTTAACCAAAAAAATTTGTCCCCAAAAAAATTTTTCACCAGGTAGAAGTAAGTATTCTCTATCCATACCAAAAGAAGTTGTTTTAATCAAACAGAAAATCAACCATATAGTCATATTTTCGATCTTTAGCTTGCTTTCGACAAATAAGTGAAAATGATAAGATGAATCTGATAGTCTATTTTCTCAACAAATTAGCATAATTAAGACCTTTAACCTTCCCAAATTTATGAACTGACAGAAAAATGAAAACTTTTCACCAAACAGCTGAGAAAAGGCGTCTGAAAAGCAACAAAAGCAAAGAATAAGAAATGTAATTGGACTACTCAACACACCTTCTCCTGAATTTGCCAGATATCCATTGGAAGGAACCTTCATTTTAGCAATATTCATAGACTAATATCTGTACCAGAAATTAACTTGTTCTTTAAGAATCTTCTTCCCTTAGAACCACATGAGCTAATCATCTACCAATCAAATCTTTCCTACTGCAAACAATAGCCTCCAACAATCCCAGAAAAATTCCTTACGTTTGTCAGAAAACCCATGTCATGAATACTATCTGAAGTCAATCCCCATATGCTCTTCCTTAATGAAACGAAATAAGCAGATTTTTCCAATTTCATCCCACAAAGATTCCGACCAGGGAAACTCAAGTATATTCCCTGTAAACTTCACCTAAAACCCAATAAAAAGTGTTTAGTCGATATCTCTATCAAATCCCAACTTTGAATCTCGTTCACATTATTCCAAACAAGAAACCAAATACTTCACACCCAAAAGTTTCACAACTGAAAACACATAAATATTATAAGATTCAACCAAAAACTCAGCCCTGTAATGCAAGCAGACCCCTAAAGCTCCGCTTCCCCGGCTGATGATCGCGCAATTGCACCGCCCAAAAATTCCAAAACTCAAAATACTACTAATTAGAAAAACGATGTAGTAAAAATGGAACCTTTAGCTTCATATAACACAAAGAAGGGGGTGGCAAGATAATTTTTCAGGTGCACTGGAGAAGCAAGATCAAGGTGATGGTCGTGGGAGGAGGAATCTTGGAACTCGCCGGGAAATCTGCTGGCAACAAAAATGGAGCTTCTTTATAGCATATATAATATAGTACAGGGTACGTACAGTATAACTGCATCAATAACAAAACATTATATAATAAGCTTTTGCAACAAAAAAAAAATCATTTTTATAAGATTTTACTGTCTATGGTAAGTGTGGAACACTTTGAATTATTCTGGGTTTTTGTGTAATGCAAGAGAGCAAGCCGACATAAGATGAACTGGAGGTGGTTAGACAAAGAGGGAAAGAAATAAAGGCGTGTTTGGCTCTTTGATTATTCTCTTTGTATAACAATCCTCAAAATTAACATGTTTTGATTCTTGATCAAAAGCGGTGTCTTGTCGCGTGTCACCCTCTCGTTCTAAATCTATCTCATAATGTTCTTTAGAGCATCTACATTAATTGTATTAAGATCAACTATCTACATAAACAAAAAATAAAGTTTTTAATGATTATTAAAAGACATTTAAACAAGTTAAATTTAACTATTAATTTATATTAGATTTGTAATTTTAACTAAGAGTGTTAAATTTAATTATCAATTTAATAGTCAAAGGGTGAGTTAATCTTTTTTTAATTAAAATAAAAAAAGAAATAATATCGCATAAAGTTTTAAGTTTATTATAAACTCTAACAATAAAATTAACAACTTGTTAAATTAAACGTTTTTAGCAACTACTTTAATACTACTAATATAGGTTATTTTTTGAGTTGTTAGCTAATAACTCCATTAATAAATAACTTTAACACTACCAATATGGATACCTCATTTACTAAGTAAAGATATGATGTTTAGAAAAAGACATTTTATTGACAGTTTAAGAATACATTTTTTTCACGGCACAATATGTTGCATTTTCTTTGCAACGGGAAAAGATCAAAGTGTGTAAAAATTGGAAAAATTGAATCTCAAAATGTGTTGACGTTTACTAATTTGTTGAGAATAAATAATGCGTCCAGATGTCAAAAGAGCCTCTGATGAAACAATCAAAGAAATAGTATGCACGAAAACAAAGATTTATCCTTCTTTGTGTCCATTTTCTAATTGCACGAAAATCTCTTAGGATCATATGCAAATCCACATGAAGCTCAACACCCAAAAAGAAAATTTGCACACTTTAAGGGTGCGTTTGATACGTAAAGATGGAAAAGAAAATATTTTTCAACTTTCATGAAAAACATTTTATTTAAAGAGAGGTGGGAATTGATTTTTCAGGAAAGTGAGGAAAACTATACTTAAAAGAATTGTACTATGGAATTTCAATTCCATAGTAACATTTGTCAATCAAAAGTATGAAGATGGAAAAATTTTCAGGAATTTGACATTTTTTAGGGAAAATATCTCTAATCAAACATGTTTTAAGAGTTTTTAAATTCAAACAAATTTAGAATTATAGTTGTGCTTGTATCGAAATTTTGAGTGGACACTCTAAATCCTTTGAGTATATATAACAAAGCAATCAGGAGAAAAGGTGCTCAAAGTCTTGAAAGAAAGAAATAAAAGTTCATGGCCCTAGAATTAAATTAAACATTATAGAGTCAATAACTATTTCCAAGGGAGCCATTGACATCAGCATTATAACTTACTTAAATTGTATTCACAGCGCGGTCTTTTTATAGTGTCTAAAAGACTATATGGCAATACACCATTGAGTGTGTTGTCGGACTCATCACTCAACACACCCAATGGTGTATTAACGCACAGTCCTTTGGACACCAAAGGTACCATAGAATGTTCCATTTACAATGTACTATGATATATGATATATTGGGAAAATAATATACCAATGATCAAATACTATCAATCAATATATATAGACCCTAACTTGTTTATTTATTTATTATTTTAAATATTACATAGCAATTGAATCCATAATCAAATGTTACTAATTAACCCTTAAGCAAAAGTGTAAGTAGCACACTAATAGTTGTCGTTAGACAAAAGTGGTATTGGCCTATCTTATTTATTTATAATTGTTGATTATTATTTATTTATGAAAGAAAATGCAAAAATATTATTATATTTTGAAAAGTTGAGCTCTTCATTACACCAAAAATTTATAGATAATTTTCAATATCAACGCTTTAAGTGTTGGTCCACCAAAATACATATTGAGTAATCAATGTGTTTCTTTTTATTTTCAAAATGGTCTAGCAATATTTTAATAGCAAATTTATCCAAAATAATAACCTTTCAATGAGAAAAAGTAAAAATTATGTCTACTTTCAGATTTTTCTTTGTTTAAAAGACTAGATTGTGTTAAAAGACTGAATTCATTCACCTAAAAATCATACACACTTTCTTCTACTTCTAACCTTTCTCCTCACTTATTCATATATACTTGTGTCACAACCTTCTTACTCTCATCATTCAATCTCTTAGTGCTTTCTTTTTTCTGGACATGGCCAAAGACTACACCGGGCAACTTGAGAATGCGTAGGCAAGGGCCTAGTCAGACACGTTGAAATATCATGTTTAAAAAGACAAAAGTTGTGTTATTGGTAAAATATCTATATTAATTTTGAACGGTTAATAATTCTAATATCATGAGCACTATCCTTGTCTCAAAACTTTTGTTGGAAGTTGTCTTTATGCTACTTCATCAAAGAAGGACGGTTCAAGCTTTTGAACCTTAAAAATGAAAAGAAAAGGAAAATACTAAGGGTTAAAAATTAGTCCAGATCTCCCGTCATGTGTCTGATACGATAATTTTACCAAGACGTATGTCGGGAGGTCACATTTTTAATTAAAACTTGTTGCAAATTGAATTAAAAAGTCATTGATGTTGGTGCGTTGTAAGAACATATTTTTTCAGTTCACTGCCATACACGAGTGTATTGTTTGTATTCAGATTTGAAACAGCTTTTGCATTGTTTAACCGACCCAGCTAAGGTTAAAAGATTCTAAAGACCAGTCAATGTCTAAAATGAATGTATCCAAAAGGCAGTTCTAGCTAACTTTATTTATTTATTTATTTTTTTGTGAACAAATAATTAGTTCTTTTATTCATAGTTACCATGTTCGACCTCTGCTAAAATGTTGTTCGGCTGAGGTAAATAGGACTTGTATACAGTTGTCAATCTTGCATTGTATGTCAGTATGTAGATGTACTGTGCTGTGATTCTTGTCCATTCAATCTGAATATAACATATAGAATCTCAATAAATTGTTCAATCCATAAAAGTCTTGTTTACATGCATAGAAGGAAATGTCTAAAAGAGGTAAGATTCATTTTGAAACACTTATTTCTTAGCATTTAACCAACCTGAAGAGCTACTTTTAGTTAACTACCAAACATCCACATAAGTACATAACATTTTTCTCATTTCTACCGTACCAAATGTTTAATTTGAGTAACAGAAAAGCTAGCATTTAAAAAAATCATTTTTAAACACGACCGTCGACCAGACATTAATTAATTGTCATAATACATTTTGGCTCCTCGTTTCTCATTGCATTTGGCTTGAATATGTACATGTAAATAATCACTAATACCTCCGATATATAACACTTTAAACACATTTGAATCTCATAGAAGAACTAACTTTCCGTAAACACCCAAGCACATGATATACCTATTTCCATATCAAACTTGTGACAGCCTTTGCATAGTTCATTTTTGATAAGGGGTAGAAATGAGATTTGACAAACTTAATCCTAAGAATTAAGGTTTAAGATGAAATAGAGCTTTCAAATGAGACATTACACCATGTTTAGCATTTATGATTCCCACATCCCACACTAAAGACCAGATCAAACACTAAAAAGACAAGCCAAAATGGAAATTGCTTAAGTGTAGAACATCAAGTGATGACCATTCGTATGATCGTAGAGAAGAGAACTTGTTCGGTACAAGAGATTAGACAAAGATTATTGCCATTAAGTTTCTTCTTTTGTTGATCGATTTCAGGCTCTGATTTATGCATTGAAAATACTATACAAATTTGGCTCGATTTGTCATTGCTTTCAGTCCATGTTATGTTTAGCACAAGAGAGATTCTGAACTAACGCAAAAATTATTGTATATATTAACTTGTAGTCTCAGTACAGACCATACTAACAAAATCATTGGTACGTTATGAAATCTTATCTTACATGAGGTTATTTCAAAATTAGATTGAGTTGTCCGACTACGCATACAACTTCAAATCAACACGTGCCCTTGTAAATTGATTTAAGCGTGCAAGCAAATTGCATCCCAAGTTTCCAACTTATGTTGTACCTTTGCGAATAATGCTTTGAAACGCCAACCATACAATTGAAGCTTAGATAAAGGAGACACGACATGACACTATTGCATAAAACGGCTTTTGAGCCATTTTCACACCTTTATTTATTTGCTTCAAAATTTTGGAGTTTGAAATGACACTTATTTCCCATCTTGTAACACTTCTAAACGTTATATTAGAATAAAACATAATGAAAATTAAAATAATTCCAACTTTGTACATATTGAATGGCTCATGTAAATGGTTGCGTCTTGAAAAGGCGTCTTAACCAATTACTTGTATACTGATACTGTTTTGATGCAAGATTTATCCATAATTGGAATATCACGTCATATCAAGTCGTTCAAATATGCCGTTAGACACATATAATCTATTCGCAAGGGCATGTGGGATTGTGGGGGCAAAAAGAATGATTAAGGTTAAACAAATGGTGTTTAGCACTTGACATGCTCGTCTAATGATACCCCCTTAAACATGCACATGAATCATTAATAATATTGTATTCTTTCTTTAATTAATTATGTAAATGAATTTGATGTGAGCCCTCCGTCATTAACGGACTAATCATGGTTAATTATTCCTTTCTTAACAACCTTAAATTTCTTTAGCATTTCTTTGACTGTAAAGGCACTGGAAAATGTTTGTATCTCTTTAGACAATGAAACGACATGACATAACATTTATGTATTAATCCTTGATCTCAAGATTTGAGATTAAAGGGCCTACCAAGTTTAACTTAATTTAGTTTTATACTTCTGGAATATTATTATTTAAGTTATATTCTTTTTAAGTTGTCCTGGAAAAGTATCATCGAAAAACATTTCAATACGATTAATAAAAATAATCCCTTTTTTTGGTCGGTTTGCTCAAAGGCATGGAGTGAAGGGCATGTGGCGAAACACTCTCATCTCTTTCAGATGCTCTCTCAAGTATTATTTCATTTGTTCCTTATGATAGCATATGGTATTCCATAATTTAGCTAGGTTTCTTTCAGCAATTAACCTAGATATCTGAGTTGATATGTATGACAGTATCTCTAATTTTGTTACACTCGTGTATTTGTTGATATCTGATACAATTTTTCATCTTTCAAAAAAGAGGAACGCCGAGCGCATGCGTGCGAACGTTAACGAAAAGAAAGCAAGGTGATTTTGACAAAGGGAGACACCAAGGTCAAAAACATGCATATCTTAGCTGGGATGTAGAAAGTTGTTGAATGGTATCCACCAAGGAAAGATAACAAGAAAGAAAAGCCCCATTGTGTTTGTTGTGTGGGTCTTCCATTTTATTGCAGCATTATAAGGTGGGGTTGGGTTCAATCAATCATCCCTGCCCTTCAACTTGAGGATAGAAAGACTGGCCTAGCTAGCTAGGAGCCGCATTCTCATTTGATTCCGATTTAGATTTGATTAGATTTGTCGAATAAGCGCGATAAATAAATAGCTCACTTAAAATATATCAAAATATATACTAATAATTTATTAACACAAAAGAAACACAAATTTTTGAAGGAAGATATATATGTGATCTTCAATCAACAAAATATATATAAACAAAGTGTTTGGTTGGATTCTCAAATTATAATCTAGATTATAATCTGCCACACGACATTATTTCATTGGTTTCACTTTTTTCAAAAAGTCAAAAAGTAAAAGTCAAGCTGCAATTGTTTACTTTTTACAAAAACAATTAATAAAATAATGTCACGTCGCAGATTATAATTCAGATTATAATCTCATAAAGTTGCCAAACACTTTCAAAATCTAAGAACCTTGTAGTTGATAAAATATTGGAGCTTAGGAGTTAAAGAAAGACCAAATATACATATATCATGAACTATGAAATATATCATGAACTATTTTCATACTTTTCGTCATCCTTTTCATCACCAAACGCCTTGTCATAAACTTCTTAGGCTTGTAGTTACCATTTTCATTGTCCTTTTCGGAATATGTTGTTGTAGAATCAAAACCTCTAATGAAAATGTCAAAATTCCTAGTCGATATTGTAGTGTCCATTTGCCCAAATACATCTTTTCATGTATGGAAGAAGCCTACAACGTCGTTAAAGAATCTATTTTAATAAAATTTTACATAAATGTTTGCGTCATTCTTCATTGCGCCCCTTCCTTAATTAATAGGCTTATCAGGTGAATATGTGTACATACGCGTGTTTGCTAGCTACTCATTAATGAATCAAGACTTTGAAAAGTCCCGTAAACGTAAATTTTACCTTATTTTCCTTCTTTAATAATCTCCAAATCGAACCATCCGACGCAAATGTTGTATCCCTTTTTATTATGAAATAAGTGGACAGGATAACAAGAATAGAGCAGAAGAAGCGTGGATGCTAAAATTCCCACATTTCAGTTCAGAAGTGAGCATCCAGTTATCCATCCTATATTAAATTAAATGCTTTTCAAACTCACCATGCATTAACTCTACAATGTGTGGGAGTTATATAAGCTTAAACAAAAGTTAACAAACGATCAAATACTTGCGTCAGAAACTTTATATCCACTAAAAATGTTCAATCAATCAAGTAAAATTGACGATAAAATATCCTACAGTATCGTACTATTTGATCTGTGTAAGCGCACACGTCTACACGACCAACAAGCATAAGCAAGAAACAAGTTTCCCGGCACAAAAGAAGGGCCCAAAAAACCTTACATTTAAGGGCGCCACATTTCGTGCAAAGTCGGCTCCGTTTGGCATATTTTATTTTTCACTTGTGTAAGAAACACTGAACATACAAATGTGTGTGTATAAACAAATCTTGTCACCATACTTTTCTTACAAACTTCTTTCACCACAAAAACATCAGTGACCAAACTCAACGAGAGAAACCATTTTTACCCATGCAAATAGTGGTGGAGTTGTGGAGTCGAGAATAAGAAATAAAAATTTTGAGACTCCAAGAGTATTGTAGATTCGATACATCTAAAGAATGAAAAAAGTTTTGTATACTCCCGGAATTCTAAAAATCCGTGAGTTAAAAGTAATGTTTAAAAATGCACATCGTCCCGCCCTCCACGTAGTTTCGCCCCGCACATGGGATGCCATCACCCCCAGCCCCAGTGGAGTTACAAGAGAATCTAAATAATTAGATGAGTAATTAATTAAGAAGTACCAAGACAAAGGTGACAAAGTTATTTTTCTATTCTCAATTATGTTTTTTTGTCGATAAATCCAAGTTTGCTTTTATAACATTGTGTATTTGTTTTTGTTTGTTTTTTAAGAAACTCAATTAAATGTATTGCTTTTGTTGGTTTCTTGTTGCATAATGTGGTAGGTTGTACGGAAGGAAAAGTATTAAAAGCTATAAAATATATGGATATTCATAGTGTTTTCTGGGAAAATAGGACGGAAAATGGATCTGAAGAAGTAATAATAATTTATGTAAAACTATAGTTATTTATTTATTTATAGTAATAATATATTTAAAAATTAACTTAGAATTTGTTGTGAATCTTAAAAATTAGCCATTCTAAACAAGTGAATATTCAACCAATTAAGAAATGTTTGCTTGACCAAACAAGATGTGTAAATGAAATAT
Source organism: Nyctanthes arbor-tristis (assembly GCA_963692815.1). Lineage (NCBI taxonomy): Eukaryota > Viridiplantae > Streptophyta > Magnoliopsida > Lamiales > Oleaceae > Nyctanthes > Nyctanthes arbor-tristis. Next base: position 18,694 of record CAVNYN010207365.1, on the reverse strand, counting down.
ACACACACACACACTTTTAATATACTTTCATGTGTTTTGTTTGCTCAGTGCCCCCCCCCCCTTTTTTCTTCATTGAGAATATAAAGAAATTGCTCATTCAACTGTCAATTATATCTAGAGCGAATACTCTAATGATTGAAAGATTAGTCTTGAAATAGTGAGTGGCAATTTTACATTGACATTTCAATGTTCCAACTTCTAAATCTATTAATTGAAAATGCTGTAGGCATCTAGACACATGCACATGTGCACATGGAATGATTTTGGTTCCCAGTCCTAAAATACTAAATTAAGAATATTATTATCTTAAATTTGAACCTTATTTATCAATTATTTCAAAATTCTTTAATCTTCATCTAAAAGTACTTAAAACTCACGAACCCTAAAGTAAAAACTGACCAAAGATCAACAACCACGATTTTACTCAGATAAATTGATTCAAGCCTTATCCAATACTGATAAAAAAAATCTTATTCATCTATTGGTTGGTTAGTATTGTATTATTAAGTCATTTTTAATACTCTTTATAGAACTCACAATCCATCTTTCAGTCATGAAATTCTTTTCTAGACGAATAAAACAGGTCGAGAGCCGTTGAGCTGGACTTAAAATATGCAAACATATTTGTACATTTGGACAGGTAGAGAAAGGGATAACATGGAAAAGGGACATAGAATTTGAAGATGAAAATGAGGTATACTTAAAAGGCAGGCAAGGGATATGAAGTGGGCCAGAAAATGGGCGTTCATGGCCTGCATATTAATGGACATAAGGCCCACATCTGAATTTAAACTTGTCTCTTTCGTGGGCCCACACAAGAACCCAACCAGGATATATATTTCTAAAATTCCACCTGACGTGGGTGAATATACACCTCATCACTGTCCTATGGGTATCGTTACGGACGTAAACCTGACCTCCAAAATATAAAAATAGATAAAAATTAGAATATATAATATCGAGTTTTGGAAATATATTGTTAGTCATGGTTAGGTTTGGGTGTCCGGTTTACAATTTAGAGTTGGGTGTTTAGTTTTGGTGATTGAAAGAGCGAAAAATGATCACTTGAATTTTTTGGTCTTGGCTCAGTTCAATTTCGATACGGTTAAAAACTGAACGGTTTCAATTCTTGATCAGTTTCAATTCGTGTTTAATTTTCAAGAAAACTATCCTTAATTAAACATTTAGACATATAAAAAATTCCTGCTAAATTATTATATTAAAAGCATAGTTAAAAATCAAAAAAATATTGTCCAAATAAACCCCCCCCCCACAAAAAAAAAAAGGCAACTAAATAAATAGAAAAAAAAATCAAAATTAATTAATAAAACAGCACTAAACCTTCACTAAAACGAAAAAGCAGAATCTGGAGTTACTTTCGATTCCTTCAATAAAAGTTTTGAGTTAGTTGTTACCGTGAATTGTCCCTTTCCAATTTGAATATGGAGTTGCGTGTCTATTGTACATTGATTGAAAACTTTAATCGTGGCCCTTTTTTTAAAAAAAAAAGAACGTGAGTGTCGTTCAATATAATAATATAACTAATATTATCTCAGTCAAGATACTCTATTATTCTATTTTCGTCTATTCTAAAAAGATAATCTATTTACCATATTCAGCGTGTATTTAATATTTCATTTTCATATGTACCCCTTATTAATTATTGTTATTCAATTACCCATGCAATGAAAAGACATCATGGTATTTATGAAAAAATAAAGTAAACTTTAATGTTTCAATCATGTTAACTATCGTTTCTTAATTTATGTAAAAATAACTACTGAACTATCTTCGTGAGACGAAAGGAGTACATAACAACACAATGACACAATTTAGCCTAACTAAAAATAAAAATATATCAGACTTGATAGTAGCGCTGAACAAATAAACCGTCAAACTGAAAAACCGAATCAATCAGCTTGAAACCACTTGATTTCAGAAAGTTCGATTTGGTTTCAGAAAGTTTCAAACCGCTTTAAGTTGTTTGGTTTAAGTATCGATATTTAAAAAACCGTTTAAATCAAATCAAGCTGCTTTTTATGTTTTAATTAAAAAATTATTAATGTTTAAGTAATATAAGAAAAAATTATCCAAAGACTTAATTCATCTATAATTGTTAAATTCGCTAACTAAGTTTGATACTCTAATAAGAAATTCCTTGTGATAATTTAGTTCATTTTAGTAATTTAATAAGCTAATTTTTTTACTAATTTAATTAGTACTCTTAAAAAAATTTTTAGAGAAATTATATAGTAGTTAATTAACCATATTTTTTTAAAAATAGATGCTTGAACAAAATAGCACTTTTATAAACATATTCTGAAAATATCTTATTTGAAGCTTATGTATTGTTTGAGCTTTTTTTATCCGTTATATTTCATTAGTTATACGTTTGTGTTTTAGTAAAATTTACTAACTTTTGATTACTTTGATATTGATATTAGTATTCAAAAAGCATTCTAGTATAATAGAATATTTATATTTATGAAACTATTTTGTCAAATCTATTTTAATTACGCTGATAAACGAACAATGGAATTTACAATTTGTCCAAACAAAATCCGATGGTTTTGGTTTAAAAATAAATCAAAAACTACTCAAATCGAACCGTGTTCATCTCTACCTAATAGCATATATAAGAGCAGCTCAAGCTAGTTCATGGGCCATCAGAATTTCCCTCTCGAGAAATAAAATAACAAGAAACATAGCTAACCTTCCCAAAAACTCAACTTGCGACCCGTTTTTCCTTTTCGGGGGAGACCGCTTTATCTGTGACTTGAAAGTGAAGAAATGTTTCTTGCAACTCTCTTCGTTTCTTGTCTAAAAGTGGAATTTTGTTTATGATTTTAAGGACTCTTTAATGGGTTAGTCTAACATGAAGGCTGATAACATTAAGGCCCAACATAAAGCCCAAATTTCATGACACTTTTCCAAAAAATTCCACGCCTAGAATTAGGTGTAACATTATCTTTTGCATAATAGTGTTTAAAAACCTTTTACAAATTTTATAATAAAACCTCTCACTTTATGTGACTTATATAGATGTATACTATATATGGTAAGAAGTTTTATTACAAAATATTCAAGACGTTTTTAAACATTTTAGATCATTTCTACTTAACGTGTAATTATCTTTGTACTTAAAGTGAGACGCACTTTATATTTATCATTATATCAATAAAGATGAATAACATTAGTGGCAAAATAATTTATACTATCCCATATTCATTTTAAGAAAATAGATTTTTTTGAAGTTGTAACAAATCGCTCAACCTTCTGATATTAAATTAAGGACCTGACGATATAATGTTCAGATATTTCAATATGAATATGAACTACCATATCACTTGAGATGAATGCTACGTTTGAGATTAAAAGAGATAATAATAATTATTCTTTTTTTTTCTTCTCTTGATTTCAAATTTTGAAGGGCATCCATGAAACCTACTAACAACTTTAGGTCTTGTATATTTATTATTTAATGTCCTGAGTTAACTTAGAATTTAACTTAAAAATTGTCAGAGTTCTTGTTCTTTATGGCTCGAGATGTGTACCCATGGCTCGATCCCTCTTTTCTTTGATAATAGGTAGATGCCATTAAGATTTGATATTATGGCAGTACAACTATAGTACTCCTTTCTAGAGAGAAATTTCTCGCATTTATGTTTAAAATTTCACCCACCACACATATCGGGGAAAAATATCTAATCTTCGTTACTTTTAAATTTAAGTCGGTAATTTACAGTTAATGTTCGCAACTTTTCAACAATATTTAGATTACATCCCCAATCTTTCATCTTACTTATGTAGGTCTCTAACTTTTTAAAAGTATTACACTTAACGTCCCTGTTACGGTGGGAACTATCAATTTGCACATTTAAAATTGGAGGTATTTTGGTTAAATAAAAAACAAATATTTTAATGTTTAAAAAAAACAGAGAGAGAGGAGGGGTGAGTCCGGGCTGCTATTTCTAGCAGACACGGCAGCGAAAGTGTTGCAATTTCTGGCAGTATAGGTAGGGATGTCAATTTACCTCGACCCGCCAATACCCACGGTGCCCCGAACTAAACAGAGCAGAAAAATGCTGCCCAGCGGGTTGGCGGGGGTGGATCGGGGTTGCCTTGATCCGTTTAGGTTTTTTTAAAAAAAAAGAAAGAAAAAGCAATTACAAAAACCCAAGTTTTATTAAAAAAAAATTTTTTAAGTGTAGTTGTTAATTTCAAGTAACATAGAAACCCCAAAAGTCATCACCAAATCCTCAACAAAAAATATATATATATATATATATTTAAACGGGACACTAAACGGGAGAGCAAACTGAAAGCCACAACCCAAAATAGTCGGGGCGGCGGTGCGGGGTGACAAAAAATGTTTTCGAATATGCTCTGTTGCCATCCGTAAGCATAGGGGGAGTCCCCCCTGGTCTCTTTTTTTTTAAACATTAAAATTTATTTTTTTATATTTTACCAAATTACCTCCAATTTTAGCAGTGGAAATTGACGATTTCCGTCACAGAGACGTTAAGTGTAATACTTTTAAAAAGTTAAAGACCTACAAGAGTGAAATCAAAGATTGAGGACGTTAGCTATAAATTACCTAATCTAAATATACATAAATTGGTATGGATCTTCGAGATTCGAGAAATGCAAGAAGTAAAACGTGTGTACATAATATACAGTCAAGCTCTTTGTAGAACGTGTGTGTACGTACGTGTGGGTGCATGTTGCTATGGTGGGGTCCTTTTACCTTGTGTTATTTTCCAATAGGGTATACAGTAAGGTTTTTGATAGAAATTGGGCTACCAAATTAGACTTTTGAATCCATTAATTTTTGCTCATAATATGATCAGTTACCCAAACTATCCATCTTGGGAAAATATAAGTCGTACATCTATATGTAATTTGTCTCCGAAATTTTCTACAAAGGGTGGGTTGGTTGATAAACAAATCCATGGATTTCAAGCAACTATGTATTCATAAGCCTAACAATATGGGAAAGATATGAATAATGTGATGTGATAATGTTGTTCCTAACAAACAAAGGGAACAACCCAATTGAAAATGTACTCGATATTATGTCCAAACCAACGTGGCTCGATAATCATGTTTAATGTGAATATTATGCATATATTAAGACTGAATTTGAGTATATAAACTTCACACGTAAGCTCATTTTTTATGTCGTGATCGTAAATGAATCATTATTGTGTATGATTCTTCTTGCTTAATATATATATATATATACACATATATATATAAGTAGTAGTAGCAAATTTAGACCAGAAAAAAAAAAAAAAAGAAATAATTCGTGTTAAGAATTTGTTACTTATGACAATTTCTCATTGGACAAGGAATCGGATCTACTATTCACAATAGAACATAGAATTCTATATGTCAAGAGCCATGTTTACATAAATTTTTATGTAAACAATATGTCAAATTTGTGATATTGTGTATGATGTGATACGTGAAAAACAAATTTATGTCGAATATCATGTCATTATGTATAGTAAACTTCTACGCATTGATAAAGATTGCAAAGGGAAGAGGCTACTTAATAAATGGTCCAAAATAATTCCACCATCTGCTACACTTTGATTGTGTTGTGGATGTGAAATATTTTCTCGCCTATAATTGTGGTCCAATTCGTTTCAATGTTTAGTAGTATTGATGACTTTCCATTCTCGAAGTCGCCATCGCCATGTAGCATCTCAAGAACATATAAGAAAATATTATATAGTGTCATATGACCATGTAGCATGCATCGAGGTAGACAACATGATTGTGATTTTTCACGTGGTATGTCTCAATACACATAGTCATACGGTACTAAATCTGGATTACAAGAACATAAATCTCAAATGAACTATCAAAAGTATAACATGGTTTAAATTTCTAAAATTATATTGGTTTGAGAGATTTGTTATTTCTAGATTGATATCTCTAGTAGACGTCTCTTGATGCTCATAATTAAGTTTACAATTCTACTTATTAAATATGATATTTTTCGTCAAACTCGTTTGGTAAAACAAGTTAAGAGGGTATGAGTAGTTGAGTACGAAACTATCTGATTTCTTCTTTTGATCACCTCCAGTAAACATCATGTGAAAATTACTCCCAATAGCGCAAATTTTTATTTTATTTTTAGACAGATCCCAATAGCGCAAATTAAGAGGGCATGAATTATTTGATTACAATTAATTAATTTGGCGTACAATTATGTCCCACGTAATATTATTGAGCATCATGACATGACATACATTGAGTAAAGCTATATATTCAATGTGTGGTTCTGTGCGCATCCGCATATCCATGTATTTGACAAGAAAATAATATGATGCATCTAATCATGCCACATCAGTTGATAGTAGACTATGATATGGACAACGGAACTTATGTGGCGTGCCCAAAGGTAACCTATGCATGCATCTGGCTCTACAGATAGCTCTGATTATATCATTTTTATCGATTACGTCCATAATCTTTAATTTTTCGTTTTACGTCTTTAACCTTTAGTGAAATCTCACTTCTCGTATCTGGAGACTGAAAACGTTCATTTCGTCCGTTAAAAATATCGGTATTTTAGGTAAAACGAAAAAAATAAATATTTTAACATATTTTAACTAAAAAATTAAAAAGAAAAGAAAAGAAAAATGGTGGCTGCCATTTCTAACAGCTTGGGGGGAGTCCCCCCTTCCTTGCTGCCGGAAATGGCTGCCATTCTAGTAGCTTGGTTTTTAGGTCCCAGCATTTTTCTTTTAAGTTTTTTAATTAAAATATTTATTTTGCATTTTACCTAAAATACCAAGGTCATTAACGGGCAAAATGAACGTTTTCCTTATCCAGGGACGAAAAATAGGATTTCACTAGAGGTTAGAGACGTAAAACGGAAAATTAAATATTAATGATGTAATCAATAAAAAATTGAAAGGTTACAGACGTTAGGTGTAATTAATCATTTATAAAAATTTGCCTTGCTGTCAATATATATTAATATATTCTCTAATCAATCCACTGTTAATATGACATTATCATATTCAAATGTAACGTTGTTAATATGACATTATCATATTCAAATGTAACGTTGATATCATAATCTTTAAATAAATGCTAATACTACTGGGAAAAATACTTACAAGCGGAACCCGTCCACGGATGCGTGTGATTTTCCGGATGAGAAATGAGATTCATACATATGAGATGTATAAAATTTTTACACACCCTCTATTATATTTACTTAAATGTCTTTTACCCTCATCTTTTTTGAAATCATAACTTTTGTGGTAGTGTAAATTTAGTGGTGTTTGTATATATTTTGTACACCTTATATATACAAATAGCAATTCTCTTTCCTAATAGCATTTTGCTAACACAACCCTAGTTGGAAGGAATTTCTTTCATCATATTGTAGATTGTAGATGCTGGAGTTGATGGACGTAAGGGAATTGTGTCTATTAGACCATCTCCAACACTCTCTATTATAAGAGGGAATATTTCATATTTTAAAGAGCATCTTTAAATTGAGCGTAATTATATTATTACTACAAAAGTATTTCTCACACCACAAATTTTTTATTTACTTATATATTCTTTCTTAAAATTGTGAAAATTAAAAGGGTTTCATATTCAATAATATGATGAGATGGTTACAAGACGATCATTTATAATAAGATACGACAAACCTTAAATGGTAACCCTAATAAGTTAAAATACTAAAAATACTCAAAAGAAAAATATCTAACTTAATAATACTCCTAACCCCCCCCCCAGGTGGTCAAACTCATAATGGTCATCATCAAGAATTTGTCAAAAAAAACAAAACGCACTAGTTTTTGACACTTTATCTCCATACATGGTTGATGCGGGTGTCATGCAGTTTAGAAGCTTAACTTGACAACTCTTCATCACAATAAGAGCAAATAATCATCCAAGTGCATAGTCTTTATAATTGTGAAAAGAGATCCAAATCTAGCAACTAATTTTATATATACTGGACACCAAAATTCAGAAACAAGAAGAGAGAACTAAATTTCAATTCCAGATATCAACTGGACTAAAGTAGAGAGACAATTCCAAATATATAGACACTAATTTACATTGGGTTCTACCTCAAATTAACCATAAATGAAATCACTCTTAATCATATGCAATGTCCAACTAAATAACTAATTTAAGCCCATAAAAAGAAAAAGATACCTACCACACTACTTGAATAAAATCTTTTAGTCTTATCAAACAATAAACAACTACAGCCTTCTCTGTTTGAGGCTTCTTATAGAGCATGAAATTTCGAAGCCTTAGAGATCCAATTGACTCCCATCGAGACAGAACTTCAGTTCCCTTAAGTTCATCCTCATTCACCACGAATTAGATCTAATCCGCACCTGCAAATATTGTTTCTAGGCAATATGGTGCTAGAACAACTTGACAAAGATCACTACAACAACTGAATTTAATAGACTAAAAAATATCTTTAAAAAATAAAACGACTTCACCAGACTAGCGTAGACCCAAATGGAGAAACAAAAAATCCAAAGACAATGAATAACGGAAATAAAACGAAACAAAGGATTTGCCGGACGAGTGACGTAGTGCCGCTCACCACGGAAGCAACGATAGACCTAACTCAAAATCGAATGCTCTGATACTATGTGAAAACTAAAAGGGTTTCATATTCAATAATATATGATAAGATGGTTACAAGACGACCATTTATAATAAGATACGACAAACTCTAAACTGTAACCCTAATAAGTTAAAATACCAAAAATATCTATAGCAAAAATGTTTAACTTAATAATACTTTGAACTAAAATTATATTACTAACCTTATTTTAGTATTCCTAAAACAATTTTTGCCTTCTTCCACCACAATTTATTATGATTTAGTCATTCTGTTTTATTATTTTATTTTCCTTTACTTATTGTCTCCTTCCTCCCAAATCCCAATTTGTTTTCATTGTCGACATATTGCATTAAAAAGAACTAGATTTTCACCCGTGCGTTGCACAGTTAGACATCTTATCAAAGTATCTACGTAAATATCAATATTTAGTTTTAATAAATTATGATAAGTAATAAGTAAAAATATACATCATATACATCATAACAAAAAAAGATTAATTAATCTCAAATAATAAATATAAATAACTCAACATTTGATAACATATAATGAAATTAATAATTATTAATATGTGTATATATATAAAGTAAAAACGAACTGAAAGAACAAAACCCAATGAGGACTCTTCATTATCAATTTCATTAGTGGTATGACGGTTGAGGACTGTGAGAGAGAGAGAGAGGGAGAGGGGGGTAAAGAGAATATTCAAATAAGGACAAAAAATTAAAAACTAAAAAGTAGAAAGGATAAACATCAAAGTTACCGCATTGGTTACCAGAAAACAATCAAAATGACCAAAAAGCCCCCACTTGAAGCATTTTGGGTGGAAAAATTGCGGTCAAACTGTATTACAGCACCTCTCATTTTATTAATATATAGATTGCAGTTCCTCGATAGTTTTTTTCCATCTTCCATTACAATTTATTTTTAATCTAATATATCTCTAATTCTCTGATTTTGTACACCAAACAAAACCCAAAACAGTGATGATAAAAATTAAATGAAAATAGAGAGAAATTGACTTTTAATTTATCGCCAGATGAGTTTGAAGAATTTAAAAGTGATGGCTTCTCTTAAGTTTTTTTTTGTTTTTTAATTTTTTTACATTATATTTTTGTAGTAAGTTAGAGAAAACCAAAAGAAGACGGAGTACGTGTGACACTTAAATTTCTAATTCTCTAATAAGAACCCGAACTGACGGAGATGGTTGCAATGGGTTGAAATTGGATGCTTTAATCTTCAATGGAGAGTCTCAAATTGAATACCGTGAAAGATTAAACAGAATGTAGAGAAAATAAAGATAAAATGATAATTATTTTTGACTTTTAAAAGGTAGGTTTTCAGGGTAAATTTCTTGTGGTGTACTAATTAAAATGATAAGTTGTTCGTGGTGAATATATAGCGCGGTTCAAAAAAATAAAAATCAAAATGAAATTATAATTATTTTTGACTTTTAAAAGGTAGGTTTTTGGGGTAAATTTATCGTGGTGTATTAATCAAAATGATAAGTTGTTTGTGGTAAATATATAATGTGGTTCAAAAAATAATTTTTGTACTGGTAATATAAGTACCTTTAAATTTAAATAGGAAAAAGTTTTATCTTCTCCAACAGCGTGGTCTTCTCCAACAGCGTCTTTATATTTTGGGTTAATTACACCTAACGTCCTCAGCCTTTCACTTAATTATCAATTATGTCCCTAAGTTTCAATTTTCAATCTGTGCATCCCCAGCCTATAGTGAAATCTCATTTTTAGTCCCGAAGACGGAAAACGTTCATTTCGTCCGATAATGACAGGGGTATTTTTGGTAAAACGTAAAAAATAAATATTTTAATATATTTTAGTTTAAAAAATTTAGAAAAAAGGGAAAAAAAGAAAAATGGGGGAGATCCAACGACCAAGTGGCTGCTATGAGGGAAGTCCCACCCTTTTGTTACCGAAAATGGCAGCACTTGCTAACCTTATTTTATTTAGTTTCTTTACGCCGTATCATTTTGCCTGTTTTATTATTTCTTTTCTCTTCTTGGTCATCTCGTTCCCAAATTCATTTTTTCGACAAAGCTGCAGGTCATTTATTTTCCTAAATCAATTCGGTATGAAATATTCAATCCTACTTTTTAAAGTCCACTTTTACATCAAATAAGAAAATTTAGATGCACCCACAAATTTTAGTGATTATTTTCACTTAGAGATGAAAACTTGTAGGGGGCAAATCAGAGTCGGCATTATAGATACCCACCAAAAAAAAAATCAAATAACCTTTAAAAAAAATAAAAAAAATTCTAATCTAATCTAATTCTTTTGATGAAAGGATTACTGTAGGGTAAAATCTATCTTGGCATCACAATGCCCTATGAGAGACAATTCAAATCGCATGAAGTTGAATTCTGGAAATGGTTGGAGACGGTGCATGTGGTGGCAATTGAAGTGGGGAGCTGGAAAATTAAGAGAAAATGTATTTATCTTATCTGTCGATTTTTAGGTATTTTAATATTTAAAATGTGGATTATAAATGTGAAATAATTATGGTGTTTAAATTATAATTATTGATTATTTGTGGTGAATTTAGATTCTCCTTTTTTGCTCTTTATTTTACTTTTTGCAGGAAACATTTATTATATTTCATCATTCTAAATTAATCAATATTTATACTACCTCTGTGCAAAAAAAAATGATCAATCTTTTCTTTTTTCATCCGTTCTAAATTATGGTCTAATTTCTTTTTAAAAAAATAGTTGAAAGATTATTTCTCTTATATGTCTCTATTTAATGCGCACAGTTATCATAAAAATAGAATTATTAAAGTGTAACAATTAACAAATAAAAGAGTATAATAGAGAAATAAAGTTAAAATTTACCTTTTCAATACTATGAAATGAACTTTTTTAATCTATGTGAAACAAGAAATAAGACCATCCTTTTATGACGGAGGTAGTGTTATTAGTTGTAAGAGTAATGTCATTTAACACTACTGGTACTTGGCGTCATATTAAATTGACATTAAATGATAAGTTGAATTAAGTAGGTAATTTGTTTATTCATTTAATTTCACCTATCATTTAATGCCACATTGAATGCTAGCTAGACTAGTGTCAAAACCACTGGTACTACATAGCGTTATTCTAATTGTAATAGCCAATAGAATTAATTATAGTCTTACAAAACCAAAAAATAAGTTTTGAAAGTTGTAACCATTAAATTATGGAAAGTGGATTTGGCTCTCCAACTTTGGAGAGTCAAACCTCACTATTTATTTTGAAAAGATTTTTTTTAAGCACTTTATTTTGAAAAATTAATTTAAAGAGTTTATTTTCAATTATTTTTACTACATTCGTCCCAAAAAGATGTTGCTATTCTTTTTTCACATAAATTTAAAAAATTAATTTAATAATATTTACAAAGTAAATTGTAACATTATTTACGTATCATGTCATTTTATTTATTAATTATTATACTTTAATAATTCTTTTTTTTATAACTATACACATTAAATATGAGTATATAAGAGAATTAATATTTCAACTACTTTTTAAAAAGAAAACTAAATTATATTTTGAGACAGATGAAAAAAAACTGGACTACCGCTTTAGGACAGGGGTAGTAGCATTTAATCTCTATAATATAGAGCAACTAGTCTAGTGTTTACAAGAGTGTCTTGAAGATACTTTATTATCTATTTGTGGTGAAAAGATCTAAATAGACTGAAGAATGAATTAAGTAGCTATTTTGTGTGTGTGTGTGTATATGAGTGGCACACTCTATAGTGTCCATTAGACGCTATGTATAGTGTTTCCCTATGTGTACACTGGGTGTTCCATTTGAAACAATGTGGTAGTATAAAATTCATTTGATTTTTGGCATTCTTAATTGTTGCTAAGTGTTAAAATATCTGTGACTTATTATGCATAACTTGTTTAATGTATTATATTATTTTAGTATGCATATTCTAAGTAAAATCATATCTTGGCCGAAAAGAAAGATTGGGGCGTGTGTACCTTTCTTAAGGCACAAGAATTTTAGTTACATGCTATGTTTCAATGTTCCTAATCCTAGTTGAATTCAAGTTTCTTTATTTGACTAGGTTAAAACTCATGCATATCAAATTCTAATAGAATTAGGCAAGTTTCGTATTTTTGGAATATAAGAATTCTAACTTGCCTTATTCTTGTTCTACTTAGATTTGGTAACTTTAGTTCTTATATTGCACAAGAATAGATCGACCTATCCTATATATTCTTCTTGTAGGTCGAGATGAAAGTGGACCGAGACGAGCATAATTATTCTTGCAGTATTTTTAGAGCTTGACTGCAAAAAGGAAGACAAACACACAACCAAAAAACCTGTGAGTTCATACTTGCAACCGAAATTAAATGTTCTAAAATCGTGTTTGTTTTGGCAAGACCCTGCATAGTGCATTGATTGAAGTTCACATATGTGTGAGAGACGGTTTACACAAGATTGAAGAATGTTAGGAGTTCTTGTTTCCCACGATGAGTCTAGGTGAATTCTAGGAGGTTTGATGTACGTTCCCGTGTGAGTGCAATAGTGAGAGGACAAGAGCAGTTCACGTTGCCACACGTCAAAAGGCGTAAAGAAGGGAGTTTCTTTTATAAGTTTTTCCTTTTGAATGTTTAGTATCTATTGCGATATCACTAAATGTCTAAAACTATACTAAATTCTTATCTATATCAGTTGATTGTTTGTTCCGTGGTAAAGGTACCCGCAGTTTTCCTAGTTGAGTTTCTGCGTCAATAATTCTGGTGTTTTTAATTTTCGCATACATACCTGAGCTAGACATATTTAGGTCGTGTAACACATTACATCAAATTAATTGTTAAGTAGTTAGGCATGATATATCCTGATCAAAGTCTAGATAACCACCGTATTCACACAATGTATGGTGTTCCTCATCTCTTATAATATCCAACAGGTGCCTATCACATAATCTACCAGAGACCATAAGATAGTGTCTGATGGACACCATAGAAAAACCGTTATATGAGTTGCAAAAGGTAGCTGTTAAATGTATGCTTTGCAAAAATTCAACACCATTCTAGATAATAAGTACGTAAACAATTTGGTTGCTAGCTCATCATTTTCATTGAAAAGTTTTTAACATGGGTGACGTTATAACGTGTATATAATGATTTGAATGTATGTATATATGCCACGTGACTGCATATATACATGTGTATCCAAATAATGTGCATATATATGCGTGTCATATAACCTTAAAATGTGTCATAACCACATCCATATAAGTGCTAGAAAATGCTTCTCAATTTTATTCTTTAGAATGGTATACATAAAAGAGGAAACAATGACACACATTTTTAGGTATGCTTGATTAAGCTAGAGTGTGCAAAAAGAGGCAAACAATGTGGTATGCTTTGTTAAGTCAGAAGATTAACTAGGATACGCTAGGGTTTAAACTTTTAAGAATCATTCTTGCCTAAGGTGCGAGGTTGCCGAGTTTTTTATTCAACTTATGTAAGACTAGTTATTTCACCTCCGTGCTGCACAAGATGATAATACCAGATAATATAAACAATTTAAGAGGATTAAATATAATTTTATAAAAAAAGATTTTAAGTTATATTATTTGATCGTTGGTAATGTGCATGTGTGCTACTCGTAATACGATATATTTCATTAGTGAAGATAAAAAATGGTCTTAAAAAAACTAAAGAAAATATTGTAGAAAATTTTCAGAGTTTATATTAGGCTACATAGATGAATTTTTTAGATTTGTATCAGGTTGCCAGTGTATAATGCGCGAGAATATATGTTACATCCGATAAATATAGCTTTAATAAATGATGAAGGATAATACATATATCACATCATTTATAGTAGAATTTGTTGCTGGATTATTTTTAACACAAACCATAATTTTCAGACCTTTTCAATTTACAACTCTAGAAATATCTATATTAAATTATCTATGAGTGAACACTAACTTTTTCTACAAAATACACGCGTGGTCTATTATCCCTTTTGTTTTTTTTTTTTACTTTTTTAATATGTATTAATAATGTTTAATTTTTCACTACATACACCTTCTACAGACTAAATAAGTGTTTGGCAACTTTTTCGAATTATAATCTCGATTATAATCTGTCACACGGTATTATTATATTGGTTTCACTTTTTTAAAAAAGTAAAAGTCAAGCCGCAATTTTTTATTTTTTTCAAAAACCAAATAATTAAATGATGTCACGTAGCAGATTAATATCCGAATTATAATATAAAGAGTTACCAAATACTTTATAAATATTTTAATATATTAACTAATTTAGTCAGTGTTTAAGGAATTAAGCCGTTATGACCTATTCAATTAGAAAAATTAGGAATTGGCGAATGTTGGAACCAATCTGAAAAGCAATTCAACATTGTGAGATAAATACGAATACGGTTCATCGGCTCATAGTAAAGTTTTTTTCAATTATGATCCATTAAAATGTTAAACTTTTTGAAAGCTCAAAGCCAATTAACTAAGGCTCTATTATGCATAACCCTTCTCTAAGTAACTTAATATAAACATACATCCTCAATTTGTTTCACTAAATAATTAATGTGGGATTATTTTTCTATACTCAAAGTCACGTTGTCAATGGCCCTTAAAAAACAAATAAAATTTCCACCTTTTTTAATGAAAAATCTATGTGAGAATTCAATTATAACGTCCAAAAGTCACTTAATTACACTTTTATTATAGAGTTTTGCTAATTATTTGACAATTTTATAAATTTTAGCATTTATTTTTTAAGTTTTCATTTAAAACTAGTTCAACCTCAATTCGACCCGATTCAACCTTTTAAACCTAGAACTGTTAGTTTTTCGGGTTTGATGATGAGTCTGATTTTTTGAATATTGGCAAATACTATAACCAACTCAGAAAGAAATCTGACAGTGTGAGATAAATACAGATATGATTTACTGGTTCAATAAATTTTTTTAATAATAATTAATTAATATTTTGAACTTTTTAGAAGCTCAATGCTTATAAGTTAAGACTCTATTATAAATAAATATTCTCCAGGTAGCTTAATATAGACATACATCGTCAATTTTTTAAGTAAATAATCAATGCGACATTTCCTTTCTATGCCTAAAGTTACATTTTTAATGGATCTTAAAAAAAAAAACAAAATTTCAACTTTTTTAGTGACAAATCTATGTGAGAATTCAATTATAATGTTCAACAGCCGATTACTTGCACTTTTATTGAGTTTTGCTAATTATTTGACACATCTATAAATTTTAGCATTTATATTTTAAGTTTTTAATTAAAACCGGTTCGACCTTAGTTCGTCCCAATTCGACTTTTTAAACTTTAAACCGTTAACTTTTCCAATTTGATAACCGGTCAGGTTTTCTAAAGATTTGCGAATGCTCGAATCAATCCGAAAAGCAACCTGATGGTGTGAGATAAACATGCATAGAATTTACCGGTTTATAATAAATTTTTCAATAATGATACATTAAAATTTTAAACTTTTTGGGCATTTAAGGCCTATAAGCTAAGAGCTTATTATGCATAACCCTTATTTAAGTAACTTAATATAGACATATATCTTTATTTTTTCACTAAATAACCAAAGTGAGATTTCTTTTCCATGCTTAAAATTACATTTTCAATGACTCTTAAAAAAATAATAAAATTTCAACCTTTTTTTATTGACAAATCTATATGAGAATTCAATTATAATATCAAACAATCACTTTATTGTACTTTTATTATGTAGTTTTGTGAATTATTTTACAATTTGATAAATTTTAGCATTTATTTATTAGGTTTTTAATTAAAGTCGGTTATATTTAATTTGACCTTTTGAACCTTGAACTGTTCATTTTTCTGGTTCAATGACAGGTACTTTTTTTTAAATATTGGCCAATATTAGAATCAATTCAGAAAGCAATTCAGTAATGTGAGATAGACACGGATACGGTTCACTAGTACATAATAAATTTTTTTCAATAATGATCAATTAAAATTTTAAATTTTTTAGAAGCTCAAGGCCTATAATTTAAGGCTTTATTATGCATAACTCCTCTCCAAGTAACTTAACATAAGCACACATCCTCAATTTTTTTCAATAAATAATCAATGTAGGATTCTCTTGTTATGCTCAAAGTCACATGTTTAATGCCCTTTAAAAGGAATAAAATTTTAATCTTTTTTAATTACAAATCAATATGAAAATTCAATTATAATGCCCAGAAGTCACTTAATTGCACTTTCATTGAGTTTTGCTAATTATTTGATAATTTTAAAAATTTTAGTATTTATTTTTTAAGTTTTTAATTAAAACCAGTTCGATCTCGACTCGACCTGATTCAACCTTTTAAATTTTAAACTGTTAGTTTTTCTAGTTTGATAACTGATACAATTTTTTAAACATTGACGAATGTTGGAATCAATCTGAAAAGTAGTCAGACGGTGCGAAATGAACACGATATGATTTACTGGTTCACAAGAAACTTTTTTCAATAATGATCTATTAAAATTTCAAACTTTTTGAAAATTCAAAGCCTATAAGTTAAGGCCGTATTATGAATAACCATTTTCCAAGTTGCTTAATATAAGCATACATCCTTAATTTTTTTCACTAATAACCAACGTGGGGATTCCATTTCTATACCCAAAATCACATTTTCAATAGCACTTTAAAACGGAGTAAAATTTCAACATTTTTAAAGACAAATCCATATTGGAATTCAATCACAATGCCGAAAAGATTACACTTTTATTGGGCTTTGCTTATTATTTGATAATTTTATAAAATTTACCATTTATTTTTTCAATTTTTTTTAATTAAAACATGTTCGACCTTGGTTCGACTCGATTCGACCTTTTGAACTATTAGATTTTTCAGTTTGATGACCGGTTTGATTTTCTCAACGGTATGAAATAAACACGGATACGGTTCATCAGTTCACAATAAACTTTTTTTCAATAATGATCCACTAAAATTTTTAACTTTTTTGAAACTCAAAACCCAAAGGCTAAGACCCTGTTATGAATAATCCTTCTCAAAGTAGCTTAATATAGGCATATATTCTCAAATTTTTTCACTAAATAGCCAATGTGTGATTTCTTTTCTATACTCAAAGTCACATTTTCTATAGCTCTAAAAAGAGAAATAAAATTTCAATTTTTTAAATGGTAAAGATCAAAAAAATTATAAAATAAAATATTCTTTTAGATAAAAATTAATCTATTTCAATTATTTAATTAAAATCGTCTCAATAACCTTGCAACGTTAGTTTTTCCAATTCAATAACAATTCGGGTGTTCTGAACATTTGTAAATACTGGAACTATTCTGAAAAAAATCTGATGGTGTAAGATAAATATGAATACAGTTTATTGGTTCAAAGTAAAATTTTTGGAAGATGAATGCTAATGAGATAAGGTCTTATTATGAATAACACATCTCCACATAGCTTAATATAGATATACATCGTCAATTCTTTTCACTAAATAACCAATATGAGATTTCTTTTCTATGCTTAAAGTCACATTTTCAATGACTCTTAAAAAATGAATAAAATTTCAATTTTTTTTAGACAGTAAAGATAAAAAAATTATAAAATTGAATGTTCTTTATCTATATTATTTTAGGTAAAAATTAATTTTTGTCAAGGGTAATTTACAGCTAGCGTTCTCAACCTTTCCACTTTATTGAGATTACATCCCCAATCTTTAATTTTCGTTCTAGGGGTCTTCAACCTTTTAAAATCGTTACACCTAAGGTCCCTTAGACAGAAACCGTTAATTCTTCCACTAATTTTGGTAAAATATACAAAAAATTAATAATTTTAATGTTTTAAAAAATTTTAAAAAAAAGAGGCGGACCCCTCCCTCCAACCAAGGTTGCCGAAAATGACAGCACAGAGGTGGTCTCATTTTTCGGCAGCCATTGAGGTGGCAGCCATTGAACCTCAATGGCTGTCGGAAATGGCTCTGCCCCTTTTGGTGGCCAGAAATGGCAGCCAAAAAGGGGGAGTCTCCCCACCTCAATGGCTGCTGGAAATGTTGCTATTTTCGGCAGCCATTGAGGTGGAGA
>CAVNYN010207364.1:60871-82424 GCA_963692815.1 Nyctanthes arbor-tristis | reverse complement strand
GTAGGAGAGGGCACATGAGTGTTGAGCACTATTACCACTTTGAATTTTTCAATCAATGCATAGATTTTCAATTGGCAGAGTTGAACTCGAGATTTAATGAGACATCAGTTAGACAACTTGAGCTGAGTGTTGCGTTGGATCCAAAAAATTCCTTTGAATCATTTAATGCATAAAATATCTATAAACTTGCTGTGGAGTTTTATCCTGACGATTTTGAGCAGCATGAGAGGCACGCTTTGATGAGTGAATTGCCATTTTATCGTGATCATGTTGTCCGAACCTGCTTTATCTCTTGGGCAATCTCTTCTAACGTAACCGGCTGCTCCACAATTCTAACAAAATATTTTCCTTTTCCTGGAGTTTTTCCTCTTCGGGTTTCGCTTTCCCTTCAAAGCCTTATGTAGTTCAAACTGAATTAAGACATCATTGACTTATACTTGTCACAAGCCAAAATTGATTCGGCCATTAAATTTCTCCACTTTCTATTTTTCATATCTTTCTTGTGCACCATCTTGAACAAAATCTGACGCTTTGTTGAGAATTAAGACAAATTCTCTAATTACGCCCACAATACCGTTGTTTAAGAAATTTATTTGAGATAAGAAACATATAAAAAGACGAAGACAAAATTTACAGACTGTCAAAACTTTTTACTATATGATTAAAGTCACTACGAACATATAGAATTTTACTCACAAACACACAACCTTTAAGTAGTACAAGAAAAAATACATGAGCTTTACCGCACCTAATTTTCTACTCTTTGAACAACCCTCAAAGAATTACAAGAAAAACTCACAAGATGCTAAGCTCGCCAATTTTTCTCTTAAAAATTCTCATCACTGTTGTATATCAAAGAAGATGAAAAACACCTATATTTATAGGCAAGGCAACTTGGAAAACAAGAAAATTCCTTATATGATTTGGATTTTTTTTTCCTCTAAGAATTCTTCTACTTTACTTTTCAATTTCAGATTATTTTTGACAATATAGACAACATAATTAAATAAACAAAATATGTATTGAAAATATAAACATAAAAGAATTCGATTGGGAATTAAACTTGACGGAGAAACACTTGGTTGAGAATTTTGGTAGGCCACAAACTTGACTAAAAGTCGGGCTTCTTAAGACACAGCCACAAAAACAAAATAAATAAATAAATATAAATAAAAATAAAAAAGGGGCCGAAATAGTAGGAACGTCCCGTCCAAATTCAACACTGAGATGCGGCCCGTTTCTAATCTGGTCACTCTCTGAAGTTTGATAACAATCGGCCATCTCGACGAGACGCGTCCGGCCGCATGATACAGCCAGCCTTATTTCAGGAAATTATTTTTTTATTCAATGGATTTTTGTACCACATTCCAATTCGGTCCTCAGCTTCTCGAAATTGCCAATTTGATCCTCTTAAGTCTTCTAATACACAATTTGCACCCAACTCTTCCATTTTAATGTCTTTGCCTCCCAATTCGGTCCCGTATTTTGGAACACATCTAATGTAATCTATGAAATGTTGTCTTCTGAAGGAGTAGGCTCCTTTGTGTCGAATAATACGGCTATTCAAAGAGGGTAAAATGGCGGCCCATTTGGTTGCTCATATTGTGAATCTATCTATCTTCAGTTGATTTTACCCATTAACATACAACTAAAGTTGAGAGTACAATGTATAATATGCTCGAGACGAGATGTGCTACTGGTCCTTCTTTAGATATCGCTCGCTAATAAATTTTCAGAGTCAATGCAATATGAAAGAGCATTTTTCTGTACTGGGTTCATGCACAATATAATGCACACAAGATTGACCGTGGCACGAGATTATCGTTTTGTTAGACATGGCTTCTTGTCAATATAGAGTGGTGGAGCACACGGCAATGTGGTTATTGTTATAATCAATTGAACTAAAAATCATATAAGTTAAAAAAATAAAATAAAATAGATGAGTGCGATAACCATCCAAACCCCGCTAAACTAGCCGTTGCATCTGCTTGACGTACTGTTTTATAATTTGCGTAAAATATAAGGCTCGACCCTGACTAATCCTACAACTGTCAACTACTTATATTTATATGCACCCGTAGCTAGCTAGCTTCACTGATATGTATTCAGAATCTCGTGCTCCACACGGATTTCTTGTTCTAAACTTTATCTAAAGCAAAAACTTAACACCATGAAAACTCTGCTTTATTCCATCTGATCTACCACACGCATGCATCCCATGACCCACCTAATAAGCTATAGACATTTTAATTCTATGCCCACCTCTCTAGCCTCTAAGTTCCCACTTGATCAATCCCATACCGATACCTTTTTCGTCTTTTGATTCTGCATTAGAGAATATAATAAGTTATTCTGTATGCTATTTAACGTCTGGTTAAATTAAAATCTTTTAAAGATCTAAGTACTTTTTAGTCATCATCCTTTTAAGATGTTCCGCGCCCTACCAATCCAAATCGGGATTTTTTAATGCGTTACTTTTGATAAAAGAATTGAATCTATCATTATTTCTTGCTTAAACTAATATATATATTTTTCTCCAGAGGAAGGTAATCCTTTCCTTTGAAACCCACCTTGGATTAGGCTTTAACCACCCATTATTCCTATAAACTTTCTTGATCGTATTATTATCATTAGAAGGTTGGAGCACATGGGATAGGGAATCTCCTAGGGATTATATTATAAGCCCTTAATAATACATTATATTTACTGCTAATTGTATCAACATACTTTTATATTAGGTTATGTTTGAGTATAATAATGTTAGGCTCAACCTACAAGATTATTATGATCTTATAAACATGCATTCCCCTTATATATAATTGTCAATTTGTATTATGTATACTATTTTTGTAAACAATATTATCGATCCCATAAAATTTCTTATTTTAGTTTAATTAATTATGTATTACTATGTCGAGTTAAATATAAACTAACCGTTCAAGTTAAATATCTTTGTACTATATCGATACATCATAATGATTCATTTTTTACATATATATTACACCCGTGCACGAGACTAAAGATTATAAAGTACTTTTGCGTTGGATGTTTCTAAAAGAGTTCCTGTCAATTTGTGTGAGTTGAATAAGCGATCGACATATTGCATGCTAGGCTTTTCTTTTAGGTAATTAGTTTTTTTCTTTCTTATTTTTATTTTAAGGTTTTTATTTGAAATTCTTATGTGCTTTATAGTGACATAATACATATTGTAAGCATAAAGTGTTGGGAATTAATGTAAATTCCTCGATTACGCCTGTAGGACCGTTGTTCAAGGAATTTAATTGAGACAAGAAAAATAAAAGACGAAGACAATTTAACGGACTGTTAAAGCTTTCCACTGTATGATTAAAGTTGCTACAACCATACAGAATTTTCACTCGCCAAAATCCATTCCCCAAGTATTACAAGAAAAATATACCAAGCTTTAATGTATCTACCAATTTCTACCCTTTGCCCAACCAGCAAACAACACAAGAAATATCAAGACGCTAGGCTACTATTTTTCTTCACAAGACTCTCTGACCGGACCCAAGTGGCACCCTGAGTTTTACCACACCTAATTTTCTACCCTTTGAACAAACCACAAAGAGTTACAAGAAAACTTTTCAAGGTGCTAGACTCATTAATTTTTCTCTCAACTCACTTGTACCACTTGTGTCTAAAAGAAGAAGAAAACATCTCTATTTATAGGCTTCGTTTCCTTAGAAGACAAGACAATCCTTTTATGATTTGGATTCTTTTTCCTCTTAGGATTCTTCTTCTTTCCCTTTCCTTTTCATTTTCAACTTTAGATTATTTTTGGCAACAAACCCAACATAAAGCACCCAAGAGCCAAGAAAAGGAAAGCATTTTGTATCTGCACCAAGATTTAAAAGTTGCTAGCTACTTAGGAATTGTAATTTGTAAACACAGTTTTGTTTTAGCTTCAGACATTTGGGTCTATCATTTCACATTGTAAACATGTGAAAAATCTCGGAAATTAGCTAGTTAGCTGATTAGATAGGCCTAACAATAATTATAAATTGCGAAGTCATTACAATTAATTATAAATTGAGGTTCGATTAATATCTACAAATCCAACAACTAAAAAAAAGAATTAGCTTTGCGAGCAACCAGACAATATAAGAGTACATATTAAAGTGAATTCATTCACATTAGGTGAACATCAAACAATTAATTATTAAAAGATTGAAACTTTGAAATGACAAAAATTTTAAAATAGCTGTGAAGCATCCAAACTTGGACACGTTATCTTTTTTCAATTTCAATCTTGGTTTAGCGTTTAACTTTTGTGGAGTGACTACAAGTGTATTTATTTTAAACCCTTTTTCGAACATGTGTAGTATATATAGATTTAATTAAAATTTTGAAAATCTTCATCTATGACCATTACTATTTGTACAACTTGTGTACTATGTGCATGGCATTATCCAATGAAATCTTGATATTTGTGGAGTAATTCATGAATTTCTACACGTAATAGTACTTGTAGTACTAGATAACGTGGTATACATTTCCAATTGTGAAACCACTAACCTAGCTCATCGGCTTTCAGAGAAAGTACTACGTGGCCCGTCTTGTTTAAATTACTAGAGACTCAATTAATTACGAAGTTTACATATCAAGGTGGAGTAAATACATAGCCACCACTCGTGCACCATATCCACCCCCTCTTGGTGCAGTTGGGCCGGCATCGATGGCTCTACTAATCAGAGTTTAAGGGAACACGCATATGGATGCATGGTAGGGTGGAGGAAGACAAGAAAGTGATGGTGCCCATTATATTTCAAATCTAAGGTTTTGGGTGGATTAAACACTGAGCCCCACCGTGCACGGTGGATCGGTGGACAAGAAAATGGACTTTTCCTTTGTTTTCCACGGCGTTTGCCGCCACTGGTTCCATATTTCCACAACCACTTGTGTCGTTTCTTGGACTTTTTGTGGCAAATAATGTTAGTTTATTGTGGTCCATTACCTCCTCACGCCCTAACAAATCTCTTCTACTGTCTTTTCTCATTTGATCTCCTCTCACTCTCTAATTAATGATACTTGGTACTTAGTAATCTATGTTTCTTATGATTTGACATGGGTAATTGTCACATATGACAACTATTGTATTTCTATTTCAAAATGAAAATGGATGAAATCAAGTATTATATTCTTTTTATGAAATTCTCGAATTCGGAAAAGATGATTTCGTTATTGTACTTTGTCCGAGATAAGTCCGAAACATACTTTTTAAAGTTAAGTATTGCTTCTAATTTGAGAGAGCAAAAATAATAATTGCAAAATAATAAAATACAAAAAATGAGAAGAATGTGTAAGATATTCATGTAACAAAGTTCACATTTGGGAGTTTGCTATTTCAATGCATCGTTCTTCCACATATCTAGCATTGTACATTTTGATATTATAACAATTATTAGCGCTATCGAGATTCATATCATTACTAAATCTAAGTTCATTTTGTAATCAATGATGAATATTACCAATTACTGGTTGTCAAACCGACCCTCATCTAGTTCTCATGATAGATATAGTTTTGCACGGTAGAAAATTTAAAATCATTGACTTAATTAAGGGAAATGACATAATAATATACTAATCCTTTTATCTTTACTTAATGAGAGGAACGAAATTTAAGGTGACACCCACATGTTTAAAGTCAATTTATTGCGACCTCACCGCTTCTGTTTGACGAAAATTATTAAGTTGTTGTCAGTGTTCGTATCACGTGCTCCGTTTGAAAAACTAACCTTTAATCCTTTGGAAAATACTAATAATCCTTTTTCGACACAAGGAAAACAATCAAGTTGACGGTAGAAGTTGAATAATAAATTCATCTTACGTCTAAAAAATATCAACCGATTGGCACAATAATATACTCTCTCCATTCCACAAAGATATTTTCCTATTCTTTTTTTATCCGTCTGAAAATATATTCCTCTTTGTTTAGTTAACTTTTTCATTTTCTATAATACTCTTATTTATGGTGCATGATAATCAATAACAAATAAGACTTAAAGTGAAATATATTAAATAAACCGAATGACATATTAGAAAATACATTTTTAAATTATACATTTCCACCAATATTAATTAAACTTCCTTAATTTATTTATGTGAAAAATGTAAAAGGAATATTTTTTTAAGACATAGGGAATACCAATTACAAGTGCCACCTCCAAGGCAAAAATCAATAAAGAGCACATTTCCTACTGCATATGAGCGGCAAGCTCGTATTAGGAGATTTTCCTAGCAAAAAATAAAAGAGAAAACTGAACTCACTCTTTACAACCAAAATTATTACACAATTGGTAAGAGCACTTTTAGTAAAGAAGAAAACAAATAAGTCAACTATCTAAAATACTACTGAAGTTTTCTAAGTGATTTTATATGTCACCGTACTTTAAAACATATCTCAAATAGCACCACACTTTTTAAAAGTTGTCTCATATCCTATTATACTTTAACATTTATTCTATTTACCATTAAACTTATCAAAATCTTGTTTGATTTGCCATTAAACGTCTTGAAATTGATTATTTTTTAATTGAAAACTTTATTATTTGATTGTATCATTTTTTTTATTGTATCATATATTAATTATTGAAACTATCACATAGTAAAATTCTTTTTTCACAATTTTCCTTCATTAATATATAGCTCATTATTATTGAGTGGCAAATAAAATAAGTTTTTTATAAGTTCGGTGGCAAGTGAAATAAGGTTTGAAGTATAATGTTGTTGGAGACAATGTTTGAAAAGTTTAATAGCGTTTGAAGTAAATTTGAAAATATAATGACAAGTGAGATAATTTTTTTAAAGTTTAATGGTATTTGATATAATAATAATTAAATTAAAACAAGTCAAGGAGGACAAGTCAACAGGACACGTAGCGGGATATTTAAGTGCATTGAGAGATTTTTCATTTCATATATTTAATAATATTTTTAATTTTTTATAATAAAAGAGAACACGTAGTTGGGCATAATTGGTTTTTGAGATTTTTCGTGTGCCAAGGAGGGAAGGAGAAATGGGTAAAAATGGGGAAAATACTCTAATACTCGATCTATAATACTCCTGGTCAATCAAAAACACACATATGTATTTTAAGACTCAACTTAAATAACAAATAAAAACTCTTGAATTGACTTGTTGACTATTAATTAACTAAGAGTACTTAGTACTGATTTTGATATTCTTGGACTATATGAGTTCTTTTTGTTAAAAGGGGTGTGATTTTGGCCCTCATTTACTTATTTTCACCTGGGATGGGGTTTTGGCAGTTTAAATGAATACCACTATTTTAGTTATTTTCAACTAGAAATGCTTTAACGGTGCTTTTGATTACAATTATGCAATTCGTTTGGAAAGAAAATATTTTTCAATTTTTTTAATATAATTGGAAGAACTGTGAAAGGAGACATAGATTCGAACACAAGATCTCGTTTTTTGTAAGGGATGATTTTTAGCACTTAAGTTATCACCGTTGGTTTATTTTCTTGTCAATTGAATTATCAGTAATAAAATTTCATAGAAAATAAATTTTGTAATTCTGTAACGTGTTTACCTGAAAGTGGAATTGACGTTAGAAAGTATGAATTACTTAGAAAAAAAACCTAAACCATACAAGAAAACATTTTCCTTCGTTTTATGTCGAAAACACTCTTTTCAATAAAAAAAATTGAGAGTCAAACACACCTTGAGTAACAAAAGTCCAGCAACATTATTCTGCAAATTTTTTAGCTTCTCCTTGAATTTACAGATAACAATTGCTTAAGAGTTAAAAATGTCCAGGGACTCCTTTTTAAAAATATGAACTTCTCACTAAATTTATAAGTGACACTAGTTCAGAATATCAATACACTCACTATTGAGTCTCATTGTGGTATCATTTGAACGGTACTTTATGATATCATCATCTAACGTGGAGGTGAGTCTTGCAGGTGTGACAACTTATACTCACTAATGAAGAGTCGGTAATTTGTTTATTGATTTATTTAGAAAGTGAGGCCAGTAAATAATGTCATAAGATGCCTTTTGAACGACTATATTCACTCCATGACTACTAATAGTTAGACCAATGAAAGAGCTAGTGCATTACATTCTAATTAGTTGTACTTGTTCCTGGGCATCCAATTTCTAAAACATGTGCGATATATCACTAAAGGTTATTTAAGTTATTTTTTTTAATAAAAATAAAAATCGGTTAAAACAATCAAATCTTATGGTCATAGCACTTTTTTTGGTGACAAGAAAAGAATCCCATTGAAGGAGTGCAAATGGAAAAATTGATATATTTTGCAAACAAGCTGTTAAAAGATCAATTCTTAGGGTTTCTACTGTCTATACAACTAGTAAAGTGCACTTACTCTAGCAACAAACTTTTGACATGATGAGTCAACTAGAAAACTAGAACAATTGCCTAACTCATCTTGAATAAGCGATTCCCAAATGTGAAAATCTTTTAGTTCTTCCAACAACATTCAACACAACTCAAAAACTAAAATGTACATATTCTTTTGAAACTTTCCATTTCTCCCCTAGTTATATTCCGGTGCCATATGAACCATACACTATGGCACCATATTGTGCACGTGACCACCGGATCAAGTTCAATTTCTCCCCAGTAAATGGTTTTTCTATTTGTTTCCATCTAAGAAAGAGCAAACTATTTCAGGTGAAAGAATAACAAATTTGTTTCAAGACACATTCATAATAAATTATCAAATCAATTAAAAAAAAAAAAAACTTTTACTATTAAAATAATTGTATATGCATACAATTTAGTATTAAATTTATTCTGTTCCAACGGTGCCTGCATAATATCCCCGGCTGGCTCTTACCAAGCAACCCAACTCATTCAACCCTTTCACTATTCTTTCATCACAAAAGACACCCAAAAAATCAACTACTAAATGCCAGTGTTTTGTACGTTAATTATCTCACTAATTTATGGCACTTCCGTTTACTAATTGACCCTTTCTACTCGCAAGAGTACCGTTGAACCCATCTTCGTAATAATTATCTGATTAAGACTTAATTAGTTAAATATTAACTTGTGTCCGGTTAAATTAGTTAAAAATTAATCTGTCACTACCATTAATTCTACCGAAATAAAGAAATGAATCAGAAAAAATAAAAATAAAAAAAGGTGAGATTTCTTTTATTTAATAAAATCTGAAAGTGGGTCCCCACTCCATCACTTTGCTATAAATTCCTCTTGATGTGCATCCTTTTCCTAATCTTCACTTCCGTATTAGCTTCACTCCATCTTTCAACTTTTCCCACTTCTCTCACTAAAATCCACACGCAGAAAAGAGCCATTTTCCTCTGTTAATTTTCACGCAAAATTCAACGTATCAAGGACCGAAAGCGAAAGAGGTTCTTTTTTCCTTTTATCTGGTACCGAAAGAAGAAGAACCAGGATGGTCGACGTGGACCGGAGGATGACCGGTTTAAACCCGGCCCATATGGCCGGACTACGGCGTCTCTCTGCCAGGGCCGCTGCTTCAGCTCCCTCCACCCCGCTTCCGCCGCGTAACAGTCTCTTCTCTTTCAGTTCCTTGGCAGATAAAGTTATTTCCCATCTCAAGAATTCGGGTATTCAAGTCGGGGCGGGGTTGTCAGAAATAGAGTTTGCTTTGGCGGAGGCGGAGTTTGGGTTCGCCTTCCCGCCGGACCTTAAAGCTGTGCTCTCGGCAGGTTTGCCGGTAGGACCTGGATTTCCTGACTGGCGCTCCTCCGGTACGGCTCGCCTCCAACTCCGCGCCTCCATTGACCTACCAATCGCATCCATTACCTTTCACATAGCACGAAATGCTTTGTGGTCCAAGTCCTGGGGTCCCCGGCCGTCTGATCCCGAAAAAGCTCTTAAAGTAGCTCGAAACGCACTCAAACGGGCTCCCCTTCTAATTCCCGTTTTCAACCATTGTTACATTCCCTGCAATCCGTGTTTAGCCGGAAACCCCATATTCTATGTCGACGAGAACAGAATCTTCTGTTGTGGGTTTGATTTATCAGACTTTTTCGACCGGGAATCTTCTCTGTTTCAAGGGCCAGAACCGAATATTCTCTCCAAGCAGCGTTCCATGAGTGAAAAATCAGCCGGTTCATCGACAAATTTTTCGAGGAGGAGTCTGGATACAGTGTTTGGCGGAAGAACCCCAAGATGGGTGGAGTTCTGGAGCGATGCTGCCATAGATCGCCGTCGGAGGAACTCAAATTCATCGTCCTCCACTTCATCATCACCAGAAAGGTACTTCGAAATGCCAAGATCCAAGATGCCGAGATGGGTGGAAGAATACGTAACCCAAATTGGATCGGTACTCAAAGAAGGCGGGTGGGCTGAATCAGACGTATCGGAAATTGTGCACGTATCGGCATCCGGATTCTTCGAAGGTGAGATGGTTATGTTGGATAATCAAGCGGTGCTGGATGCTTTACTACTGAAAGCAGATAAGTACTCGGATTTGCTCCAGAAATCAGGTTGGAGCTCGGAAGAGATATCAGATGCACTGGGGTTTGATTTCCGGCGAGAAAAGGAGAAGAAACCGGCAAAGAAACTGTCACCGGAATTGGTAGAAAGGATCGGAAAACTGGCAGAATCCGTTACCGCACGCTCATCTTCAACGTCTCAGAGTTAGCCGGCAAACATCGAGATTCTTTACACCGTTTTGTTTTTTTCAGTTTTCAAAGTCTCGTGTTTGCTTCCTGCGTCTTTGGTACAAAATGTGATTTTAGTGGAAAAGGATAAAGAAAGAAAAAATGTGAACACACGGTTTTTGTTGTACTCCGTTAGATGGGATGTGGTATAGAAAATCTTAAGAAACTTTACTATATACTAATCAAAATTTATAAGGTACTACTAATAATACTTGTTTATAGTATTATTATTATTTGTGCATTTGTAGATTACAAATTATTTGTTTGTTACATTTATTTTTTCTGCCTTAATTGTGCTTTTTTTTTTTGCATCAACATTAAATAATAATTATATTTTCGATCGAATGGAATGATTTATTGTGTTTTCTGGTTAGAAATATGTTTCTTTAAAATTATTAGTAGTTGAAAGGTAGGATAACAAATGGTAAGGTGACGTTGTAATAAAAGCAAAAATTGTGTTGTAATAAGAATGCTATACAGCTATTGTTTAGCTTGTAGAGAGAAATTGTTGTATTTCCTTTTCCGTATACTAGCTTTTATATTAGAACAAATAATTTTGTAGCACATCGATGGAATATTGTATCGAATCAGCGGTCGCACGTGTGCTTCTTTTTGAGGAAAAAAAGACGTTAGGGGTGGGTCCCAGAGTTGGAGAACCTGAGAGATGTGAGAGAGCTCGATAGGCACCCAGAATTGGTGCGCTGGGGAAGTGGGACACTCTGCCCATTGCTTTCGAGATAAGCGACCCTCACAACGTTGTATCAATAATAATAAATCCTTCTAGCTTTGTAGTATATTTTTCTAATGAGTCAGGTCTGATTCCTTACACAGAGTCATGTGACTTGATTGATTTATGTTAACAGTTTGACTCTGTGTAAATAATCAGATATAGCTCATTAGAAAAAAAAGCAATTCTAAGAAGACATATAAAAATTACATTGTTAAGTGACATTATCATGTGGCACACATTCATTGGATGATGATCACATGGTTATTTTTTCATCATTCAACACAAGTGTGCCACATATACATGTTACTTATTTATATCTCATTTTCATGACTCCTTAGAATTTTTGTAATAGAAATCTACCACGTAGTAGGCCCTAATTCTCAATTTTCTATTTTGATTTGATGATTAATGATTTTGAATATTTTTGTTATATTTGTAGTCACAGAGCTACTAATTAGGTGATATTAATTGTTTATCATCATTTAATTAAACGAGTAACGTATTCTTACATTTTATTAATTGTTATAGACTTATGATCTTAATTTTTTATGAAGTTATATAGGGCTTTATAACAGAGTTGGACGAACTAGAACTTCGTGACTTAGGAAGAAATGGAAGGAGAAAAGGAAATAGGCGTGTGTTGGAAGAAGTATCTTCTTTTAAGGAAGGAGGGGGAGGGGGAGAGAGAGAGAGAGACAAAGGAGAGAGACGTTCATTGTGCTATCCTTTTGTTTGGGAAATTGGAAATGTTGGGTTTGGGTATTGGAATCCAAAAATCCAGATGATAGCAAAGGGACCAGAGATGCCTGACCGACACCCCCCTCCCTCCTCAACTCCTTCACGTTTCGCTTTTGAGAGACACAACTACGAGGTGCTCTTTTCCGGTGTTACGTTTTTTTGTGTGAAAGCGACTCTTTTTCTTTATATTTGCTTCACATTTCAATTTTCATACTACTTGATGTTCATTCAATTATTTGAATTATATTGATTTGAAGTATGAACAAATTTATCACTTTGGTCAATAATAATAAATTTGTACAGACTAAAGTTTCTTTATTCTTTGAGTTAACAATTCACTTAAATAGAGTTTAAAAAAAAACTATAAATTCGGATTGTAGCCTCGTGAAAATGATAGATCCCAACTTGAATCTTGATGATCAGAAGAAAATTTATGGTTGCCTCTTTACGCAGCTCTGCGCAGGTAGCAGAGATTTGATGTGTTTTTTATTCTTGGTTTGTATTTGGTTAGAATGAGAAATGTTAAAGAAATTTGGAAAAATTCCTCCTTTGGCTACTCCACCTCTTGGCTTGGGCATTCCCTTTCTATCCCATCGATCAAAATGAAGGGCGGCTAGAGAGAGGGCCACGTGATGTGGGAGCCATTTCATGGGCCTCATGTATCCGTACCGTGGGAGGAAATTATTGACAGTTGAGCTCTATATATAGAGCTCGATCAATAGAAAAATTCGAAGAAAATTGAGAGTAATTTTCACCGTCTTCTGAGCAGAGACTCTCTCGTATGGTGAAAGGGCAAAGGCCTACATATGAAACCATTCATGCAAGGCTCTTGAAAAATTTCCGAGGAGATTGCTAACGGTAGTAAACATTTTTAATGGCTGAATTTACATTTACGTGCTTGCGGATGATTAATGTATTCATTTACATATTTGCAGAGTAGCAGAAGATTAATTAATTTCGCATTAGCTTCTGAAATTTCCCTTGGTAAAATTTGAGAGGAAAAGCATATGCACATGTTGTTGCCGGTAGGGCTCGCTCAATTTGTGATGGCTTTTGAAACAAAAATTCTGTAGCTCAAGAAATATTTTTGAAAACATTTTCCTTGTTTACGCGCTTTCAGGCAAAGATTTTCGAGAAACACTAGTACAAAAAGTAAAAGCTAAAATCTGTAATCTCTTCTTTAGTATATTTGCTTAGGAATCAAGAAGAATGATTTTTAAATTTATGCGATAATCGATGCCAGAAAACTGTTATCCTCGGCTCCTTCTCCAGCTCCCCCGACCGGCCAAATTAGAAGATTAATAGGGGCCAGGCCACCAGAAGCATCGACGAGTGCTGGGTCATATCATATGTACTTTTTGTAGTGTTGTGGGATTACAACATAACGAGGAGCTTTTTCAATAAAGAGGTGAATTCTTGTGCAGTAAAAGGTAATTATAAGTTGCAAATCTAACCCATTTTTTGACGTGATCATTATTATAATTTCTAGCCAAATGGTCCCTGCTTTCCCAGCCGTAATGATACATTTTTTTGCAAGAGTTTGCATCTTATTGCTTAAGAAGGAAGCCTATGAAAAAGGGGCTACGCATTCAACACATCTCTCGGGTTATGATTATCCATGTTTTAAATAATCTAACTCCGAATATTTTCCAAAGCAATGATTAAACGAGATAAAAAACCAGTTTGGTCCCGTCTCATCAGTAAAGGAGAATCAGATTGAAAACTATGAAGACTTGAATTTAGAACAAAAACATAGACCTAAACTTTAGGACAAATGTACAATTATATGCTTTGTTCATTGAAGATTTTGACCAACGACATCATTAATTACTCCAACGGTCACTTCATCATCTTAACCGACCTTTCACGTGCCCCTCTTCAATTGTTGGGGTTTTTTATTCATAAGATTTTTTAATGAAAATTAGAAGTGAAAATAATATGTGAATAAACTCGATCATTATTGAGTAAAAGTCTCTAGTGGGAACGTCACACTGGTGAGCTCATTTAATGATTCCCTCCAACTCTATGAGGTGAGACACCTCCTCTCATTGAACAATCCTAACACGACAATTCTATCAAAAGTCTGTCTCGTATCTCGTAGTCGATACATTGACACCAACTAAACGAGGCATTTGCTGTTGAATGCCCCCTCAATCGACTTACTATTATAACCAGAGTTTGGAACAATTCAAGCCAAGTTGTATTATCTCTTGGTATGGAAGCTTAACCACAAATTTGAGTTTACTTCTTTCTTTGAACATAAAATCTAAAGTCTTACATTTGACCATCTCCACAACGTTAACTCGTGCCAAGAAATTTGAATTTAAGGCGGGGGTGCAATGGTGCATTAATGTAGTTTTGTCTGTTATCTGCCAACCGGGTGGTGGCACACCTGCTGACGGCCATGGCCTCACCTGTCTGTTCAGATTTTAGCGCGTGGTCTATGTATCCATATGACCAGACGGTGTTCGTTAATCTGTCAGTCGATGAAAATATGGTGACTGCCATGCGGCATTAATTAGTCCCGCCCGATTCTTTGCTGAAACTGTGAACATTTGTATTCTGTATTAGCAAAATTGCATTAGAAAATAAAAAAAATCATTCGCGAGAATCGAGATGCATTCTCTTTGCATCTATACATGTATTTATACATTTCCACCAATAATTACTTTATCAATTTATCATGGCTGAATTTTTAGCTATATAAGAGAAATATGAAATCTCTGAGTTCTTATCTCGAACTCCACAAAATGCAGCTGGCAAGGATAAATTCTGTACAATTTCATATGTTAATTATGTTTGGGAATAATCTTCATACAGTCTGTAGAGCTTCATCATTTTTCTCTGCGTTTGTGGTCTTCGGGGGAAACTTCATCACCTTTACCCGGAACGTCACCTGCAGAACGCAGAGAGTACAATGTAGAACTTGTTGGTTTTTTACAAAATCCAAAAAGTGAACAGGTGCTGCTATATTTTCTTGCAGCAATAGTAAAGAATTCATGCAAGCAACAAATGAGGAAAAAATTGAAGGAAATCAACCTTTTTGTCAGAACCAAATTCGATCATATCAGATGGACGAAAACGGGTGGGGAAGTTTGGAGAAGCTCTATGTCGCTTGCCCTCGTTACTGCAAATTTTAGTTTCTCTCTATAAGATGAAGAGCTTTATGAACCAAGGAAATGATGATAACTATAATTATCATATCAATGATATAGAAAACTGTCATTTGGAAGTATAATCTGCTCGTTACTTTGGAAGTATAATCTGCTCGTTACTTACTCAGAGATCCATGTACCGTGCTCACTCCTCAAATCAGTTATAAAAAATGCTCCATCCTTGTAGCTTATCCGAGCATGCATTTTAGAGACCTGCAATATCACGTGAGTTTCCGTTAAGAGCAAAGTAAAAAATGGAAAGAGGAACTTCAAGATATATATCTAGGAAACAGATGCAGTTAGCCCATATCACCTGAGGGGATGATATAGTTACTGATACTCCGGGAAAGTTTGGATGTGGAATGCTCCTAAGATCAGAAAAGTATTGGCATTAGCGATATTAAATTTATCTTGCTGTGAATGCATAAAGAAATATTTTCAAGCTCTATCCAGCCTCATGTCACATAAATAAATGAACAGACGTACAATAATGAAGTCAATGGCATACCCAATTATACATGGTTTCTTTTCATCTCTGCTTAAGAAAATTGTTTCAGATGCAGCAGTTGAATTTCCCACTGGAAACAGAAACCAACTACAAAATGACCAAGACAAAAACTCCAATTGTCATGATTTAGCTTCTTGAACACAACACAAATAGATTTACTTTATAATATGAGGAAAAGAATAGTATAAATTCAACCGCATGCTGTACTTACTCTGCATCAAGAGCTCGCTCCAGAGCATCATCATCTGCAAACCATCTTCGTAACTGATCGTTGGCCTACAACAATTAGAAAACATAAAATCAGCTCCCAAATGAAGTATCATATTTATTTTTATTTTTATTTTTTTAACCCAATATAAAGTACAGAGTTGAATAAGCTTCCCAAATGCTCTTTTTGGTTTCTTAGGTTACATACTTTGTCTGAGAGTCTGCACTGCAACAATCTTCCTTCAAGCTTTGAGCTGCAAAAAGTGGAGTCAATTACTTCATGTACAGTATTAATCCATAATAAATGACAAATGAAGCTTCAATCAGGGGTATCATGAAGTTCCTATATTTGCAAATGCCAATATATTCTATTCTACTAAATATCCAAATATCAAGACATAAAAGCCAAATTGTTCTGGAATAGGTAATCACGGCAAGGAGAATAAGCTATTTTTTCAGTAGCAACTACTATTTTCATAATTGTTGTTTACAATGGAAAGCAAACAAGTGCAGATGCTTAACTATTGATATTAACATCTGATTCAGAGATGTGTAATTAAATCTTACCCGTTACCGCCTAGAACCCAATTTAACATTAGAGGCATAGCTATGACAATAAAAAATCTCCCACCAACTCTTCCAGGATGTGGTATCCTAAACTTCGTCAAGAACTACAAAGACAAACAATGGGCTTCAATGAAATTGCAGGAAACTCTTCCACCAAACTAGAATTATTTCAAGTCATTCCAGTTTTGTAATTGATATTGACAAATATTACCGATAAAGGACCAAGTCCCACTCCTAGATATGCCTTGTATGTTGATGCCATCATTGCAGCCATCCTTGCTAGACCATGAATAATTGCAACTCGTAGCCTTCGAGCATCCTCATACCTTAAGTGGTAGAAACAAAGAGAGAGAACAGTGCAACAGATCAATTATGAGGCAGTCAATTTACGTCTCAACCATTATACTAATGTTTCTGAGACTTCGAAAAGAATATTATCTGCTTGTCAAGATCAATCCCTTCGTGTCTTTTGCCTTCAACACATTTGTAAGTAACAAGAAACCTTATATTCATAATCCTCTCTGATTTTGGATATATTACAAGTTAAAAATCCCATAGTCGACCATTATAAAGATTCCCCAGACAACAATAACAGCCCGCAAATCATGCTTTACCTCTTTAAAGAGGAGACAACATCAATCGGGGTTCCTGACTCGACGCTTTTCCTCCAGGATTTATCCAGCTCCAGAGCCAATTGATAGCCATCCTGAACCATGAAGAAAGTTAATTCAATATGATTTCTAGTTCAGAGCTAGAAGGAATGCTAAATGTTAGCAGTTAACAATATAAATAGCAGTTATAAACACTGTATTTTTTGAGCTCATGGGTACACAAAAGGGCGAAGTAATTACTAGCTAGCACAAGTCAAGCATAAGAAATTCGAGTATGAAGTTCAATGTGGAGCACTAGCCATAAGGGACAGATACCAAAAAGCAAACGGAAGAGCCACACCGTGTACCTCAATAGCCATGCATCCTCCTTGACCCAAGTTGGGCTGCATAGCATGAACCGAATCCCCAAGCAAGATGACACGACCCTTACCCCAGGAAAAGATTGGTGTCCTATCATAAATGTCACGTCGCATAATTGCGTCTTCATCCGTGGCTAGCAACAGATCTATTACGTTATCACACCAGCCTTCAAATAATTTAAGCAACCTCTCCTTTTTACCTGAAATTGAAGGTTAAAGGACAACATTTACATTGAATATTTTTTTGGTAAGTTATTCTACTTTTGACAGATTTCATTTTTTCCTTTTTTCCTTCCTTTCTTTTCTCACATATTTTAATCCGTCAGGAACATTACCTTTGATTAATTAAATGTAATCTAGATCAATGGTAAAACAATTTACTCTTTTTGTCAAACTAAAAGAAAAAGAAAATCATTATAAATATCTCTCTAGGAAAAACAATAAAAATTATGTTGATGCCCCTAGATAAACCAGCATCCATTCCACAATTAGTTGTGGTGAGATTATCTTGTCATCTTCAGTCAATGAAATCAAATGTTATGTGAGTTCCATCAATGGAAAGCTCGGTGAATTATGTCTCAGAGGGTTCTGCAACTGTCATATATTTTCTAATCTGATAATCTTAAATCATCATGAGAAAAGCATCAAAGATTAACTACCGGCCGGAGCATCCACACCACCAGCAGGTTCCTTGTGAAATGCATACCACTGCATCTTTCCTCCACCCACATCGGAAGCAACAAAGTATTGTTTATGACCCAAAAAGACACGGTACCTTTGAAAATATACAAAATTATGAGCCTCTTTATCTGATATATATAGTCCAAATCAACAGGTATCTACAAGCAAAAGATAAGAGAAACATATTCAAGCATACCCAACAGTCTCAATGTCAGCAGCAACAAAATCAGCAATCCCGGTGTAACAAGTGTAGCCTGAGTATATAGCATCCGTTTGTCCAAATAAATTTCTCCTCACCTTTGTTGAACTCATTATCCAGAATGTCAGAGTTAGAGATGCTGCAATGAAAAATATGGTCTAGAAATGCCAAAATTCATGTCTGATTTTGCCCATATTCATTCAACACAGACAGATTTCTAATGCACTCCAGAGTACAGCAAACAGAAAGGGGAGAGATTTATAGTCAGGTTTTAAGTCAATATTTATAAATAAATATCTATAAATAGAGTAGCAAAATTCCTCCAAAAAGACAAGGCATCAGTACTTAATCGTTTTTGTTTGAGTAGCAAATAAATTATTTGTTTCTCATTTAAGGTTACTGTAACCCATAATAAAGAAGACTGAAAAAGAGAGAATACCTTGGACCATATTCCATCAGCACCAACTAGAAGATCACCTTCATACCGCTGCCCATTTTCAAGTACTACAGTAACCTGAATTTGCAGCAGACGGAGAACAAACGTAGAGAGCCATGATTTGTAGAAATATGAAGAATTTCAGTCACATCTACCTTAATTCTTTTACATAAAAGGAAATATCTTGTGCACAGGTAAAAAAAAAACTACCTTTTGACCATCATCCTCAAAGTCTACTACATTGCTTTCGTTCCTGATGATCTCTTCTCCAACCGCACGAGCAAGGATTTGTTGCAATGTCATGCGGCTAATGACCCTAGTGACTGGAAGTCCCCGTTCTGCTGCAGGAGTGAATGTATCAAACTTGATGTACCTGATGATCAACTAATTAAATCATTTTCAGCAAGCAAGCAATTATTCTGATACCAGCTAGAGCAGGCCACCAGAAAGGAATTAATAGTTTCTTGTACATCGCATATCAAAAATAAAATTGCCAGCATATAGATGCATGCATTTATATTGAATCAGCAAGAGAAAGAAGGATGACCAGTTAGGAGATAAAATAGGGAGAAGCACATTGAGAAGGTAAGAGGAAGGAATAAAGGGGCTTCATAAAGAAAATGAGAAGCTTATGAGGGAACAATGTGACTTCAAATGTTAAAGCCATGGTTTGTATGCAACCACATTTGGATAAAAATCCGTTAAAGCCTGAATCTCTTCTCCTTCTGGCATAGCAGCAATTTCAGAAATATCATGTGAAATCCCAGTGGAAACTGTAAGATGCACACTTTGGTTTTGACATCAAGGTCTGTTATTTCAAAATTTCATGTCTTGTAGTAAATGATATTGATCAGTATCGCACTTTGTCTAAAACTACAAATCACAACATAAACTAGTGAGGAAGATCAAGATGGTCTATTAGCTCCATAAAATTGCCCGTCACCACATCCTAGCCAGAATGATAAAATGAACAGGAACACAGTATACAAGAATAAAAAGAGCCAGAGAGTTACAGTGGAGTGTGGACATGCTTGTGTATCAATTTTTTTCTTAAAAAAAAATTAATAAAATAAAATAAAAAGGCTTACAAGACACTTGAACAAAAATTAGCTAAAGTTTTTTCTTTATTCCTGCGAACAATTGAAAGTAGTTACAAACTCACCAATTGCCTGAAACACCATCGACCAAGCCATTAATTCGCTGGCCGGTGATGCAGCCAGCGCTCATGACTTCTTCAGCCACATCCATATCTATTGCCTCCAAAGCAGCCAATGCATTACTCTGTATCTGAATTGGACCCCTATACTGTCCTTCCCCTCTAATGGCACTCAAATCCCTCTCAAACACCACCACATCAAATCCCTTCCGCTTTGCTGCCAATGCGAAAACCAGGCCGCCAATCCCACCACCCGCCACCAAAAATTTCAGCTTCCTTTCCGGTAACTTCAAATTCCTTTTAGTTTCAGCCGGTTCTACTTTTGGAGCTTCAGCCAGTGCGGCCTTCACCCTCGTCAGTTTCTTGATACGCCCATTTTCCCTGCTTCTTGAATGAAGTTTGTTGTGCAAAGAGTCACAGAGTTGTGCTGGAAAATCTTGGGTTCTTGTAAACACCGCTGTTGATGTATTTATTGGATTGTAGAGCACAGGAGAAATCATTTTTTCTTCTTGAATTTCTCTGCTAACTAAACAAAACCTAATGGTTTTCAAAAAAATTCCAATCTTGTAAGATTCAATTGAAAGAATGAATAGACAATTATGTGAAGCGAAACTGAAGTCGGAGTCTACTCCTCCCCCTTTTCATGGACTTGGTCTCTTTACGGTTAAAGGGTAAGGCAGGGGCAGGGTAGTGGTGATTGGGGTGTGACATTGACGGTGGTGGTGGGGCCACAGCAATTAGCAGCCAATCCCCAGGTGAAGAAGGAGTACCAGTGGTGCAGATTCCATGGCCATGTGTCATGCCCTCATGGCCTGTTTATATTACTCAGGACTCAAAGATCTTGTGGGCGCCCTTTTTTATCCCTCTGTATATAAAGTACAGTAAAAAGATTAGAGGACCATGTATTAGTTGACCAAGATGCAGAAATCTGATTTGTTCCCACAAAGGATTTCAATAACCACTAATGTAATGGCATTATTATGTACATACAATTCTCGGTTCTTTGGTTCATTATAGGATGGAGTCCAAAAACTAAAGTTGAAATGAGTGTTTGACAAGTTAGATATCACAAAGAAGCTGTTTGATTCTCATTATGGTGTTAAATTATAAAAAGTTGAAATATATAATGGAGATTGAAAGAGTGCTCTACACCAAAGAACTCGGACACAGAAAGCCTATGCTAAAGTAGAAAGCAATGAAGAACAAGACCCAAACCCGCACATACGCATTGGAAAGTTCCCATCTTTGCCTGTTTGATTCTCATTTTGATTGGCCTTGTTTGGAGTTTTTAGGTTTTATTGAAATTCATTAGCAAGTTGTGCATGAAGAGATTAATAAGTTGAACAATCCATTATATCATCCTTCTGATCATCCAGTTTTCATTTCTCTCCTATAACATACTTCTGCAAATTGCAATGAAGACAGAAATGCCTTCTTTCCTTTTTCCTTTTTTTGATAATTAATAATAATAAAATTTTGGTCCCCCGTCCTAAAACCTCTACACGTTGCCTGATCCATGATAATCGAAAAATGGACCA